>OU892281.1:54207213-54332252 GCA_917834065.1 Ceutorhynchus assimilis
ATGTCATAGGAACGGCCGGTTTCCTACTGACAAAACTCCTACCTGTTCCTACCTGGACATAACCAACATGATGGTTTTTCAGCGACAAAATTTTGTGTGGTTAGAGTGAAAAACTAGTGAGTTTGACAAGTTCCACCTAAAGAAACTTAGAAAATAAATTTTCTAAATGGAAATTTGGCTTGTCTTTCTCGTGAAATAGTCCAGCCGAATACCACTCAAGAAAAAATTATGTAGGCAAAATTATTCTCTTGGTTTTATTCAAGCTTCTGGCTTTTTGGTAATTTCGCTCATACCAGTCAAAAATTTTGCCAACAAAATTTTTTCTCTTGTCGTATTACATATGAAAACAACCCTAGGATTGTTTTCACTCTATGACATTGTTTCGGACATTGCTGTCAAAAAAATCTCTATTCGAATAACTCTCGAACATTGATAAAAATGGTCAAAAATTTTATACCAACTTTCTTAAGCTTGTTGCTTATAGCTTTAGAAATCTGTTATAAAATTTTTTTGGACAATTATCATTGTGCTTGGGCTATGAATACTGATAATTAACTCGACTATATTGAAAAGTGGCGAAATGGCACAGTAAAACTAGTTCGGCTTCACTCACCTTGGGGGCCCGGCAATGCTGGTTTAAGGCAGAAAAAAATAACGCATTCTGCACCATAAAAAATTCTAAAAACTTAATAATGGTTTCAGTTCGGGTTAAAGGTAAATCCACCCCGTCGGGCGTGGTTACGCACACCACTCCGCTTAAGAACGATGCACCACATGACCGTTTAGAAGGATTTCGCTACTCTTCCACCCTGAGTCTAGCGTGGGTTCCCCATGTCCCCTGAGTTGTGTGACGAGTCGCCGTCGGCTGAACCCCCTACATATCAGTTATCTATTGCTTGCCTCGTTGACCAGAAGCTGGGATTGAGTCCTGGGCTCCAGATTTTACCAGTACATGCATGTATTCTTGTTTGACCGAAGATGAAAGAAGAGAGCCACAAGTGAACGCAATTAGATGAAGTGAAAACAATCAGTTTGTTCAGAACGAAAGAATACACCTGAAAGTGGGATCGCTCAGAAGTTTAACTCCCTAGGGCCGTTGCGAGATAGGACTTGGACACAACGATTCCGCGTTACCACGTTGCGACACTTCGGTGGACAATTTGGAAAACAAAGACGTACCGACTATTTTTAAAGCATATTTATATTTATATACGATATTTATAAGATTGCACACAAGATGGCCCCTAGAAATGGGGGCCCAGTCGGCATTTGCCGACCTAGCCAGTCCGCCACTGGTGAAATCATGTTCATTTATATAACTTTCTTGACTAAATTCACATTCCGGTGCACATTCCTTATCACAAATCAAAAAAAAGATTTTCTCAATATTTTCCAGAGTATTTTTCCGCGAATAACAAAACTAAAATGAGTAAAATGAAAGTGAACAAAAGAAAATAGGAAATGTTGTGTGTACCTACATTGCAGACCTGCAGACTGCAAGATACTGCTACCAGTGCTACCGTGTATACTATTTACCACTAGCGTGCAGCCGTGTACAGGATGTCCCATTGAAGATGGGAATTGGGGTTATCTGCTAAACTTGTAGAGGTAGTTTTTTTTTTATTCCAGATTCCCGGGTCAATTTTTCATGGCGAATCGAATGCCACAAACCGCAGCTCTCTATCTTGTTTCGTTTTGGAGATACAGGGTGAAACTTGAAATGTTCACTTTTTGAGGGAAGCCATTATCTAGCGTATGAAAAAAGATATCGAAAAGGTGAAAATTGTATCTGACGCAGTTTTTCACGTAGATTTTATTGGCGTACTGGATTTTTTTTTTTCGGAGGTAACGTTTAAGAGATATGACACAAACTTCATCTTTTTTAAATGGGACACCCTGTAAATTTTTACATTTTCAAAATACGCATAAAATTACCTTTTCAATGATATATAACTTGTCTATATTATTTTGTAATTTGCCAATATTATTATGGTATTTGAAACTTTCCATAAGAACCTTTGGAAATCGCATTAAATATGGTTTTATTTTCTGGTTCAATGTGTGAGAAACTTAAATTTTTTTGATATGGGACACCCTGTGAAATAATAGGTTATCGAGGGCCGGTTAATTCATCTTCTGATGAACTCTCAGATATGCAATATGACGGATAAAAATGCAATCTGCAATCCCAGCAGTGTTGTCGAACGTCAAAATACTAAATCGGGAGAAATTGGCGTTGAAAATCGGTAGATGACTGCGCAAAATCGGTAGGTATAACATAAGGATAATACACACTACTAAGGAGTGCTTATCGGCCTCGTTTTTGGTAATCGCGGCCATATTGGTGTATCACCGTTGTCGACGTCATTAACTACGTTGTCAGCTGTTTGCGCCAACGGTATTAGTATGGAATTTAAATTTATGATGATAAATATCATTTAATTTTGATTAATATAATAGGTAGAGAGAAAGATGCAAACAAGATCTGAAAAGAAGTTGTTTTCGTTTTAGAATGTTAATTAATGTAGTATGACCAAGTACTTATGCATAAAGCAAATGCCCGCGGAATCATAACCTGTGATGCAATCAGCCTACGTCAAGGCGAGAACCCGAGGTTGCCTGATAACTTTATGACGTCATCTGGGGGGCCTCAACATATTGCAAATCTCCATAAAGCACCCCAGATGAGTCATCAGGTTATCCATTACCAGGCAACCTATGAATTTTAGGAACCTTGGCGAAAACCGACGTGCTGTACGTCACAACTGGTGATTTGACATGGTGGGGGGCTTCAGATTTGTTCTACAGAGGTCTTATGAGGATAGGTTAACCTTGTATAGTAGTAGTGTGTATTATTCTTGGGTATTAAAGGTCTGTTTCTGCAGAAATCACAATCCAGTCAGAGTGAATTTCATTGGTTGAAACTAGTTTTCTGTCTGTTTCAAGCGATGCCGTGTTTTGTTTTGCTTTTAATTTTTTATTTCGTTGAGTATGTAAAATGTAAAAGCCCAGTAATTGTTTCCGTGAAAAGTCTATTTGTTTATGCTGTTTTCATTCGATTTATTTCTGAAAATGTGCGCTCAACATTGGCGGAAAAATGGGGCAATGACAAAATATTAAAAACAAATTCGGATATCACAGGACCCACGGGTATTCCCTGAAAGAAATGCACTGATTGCCACTGATAACAACAAATTTGTTAGCAATGGTTGGTATCAGTCACTGATACCAACCATTGCTAACAAATTTGTCGTCAGAGGATCTATTATCTAGGTATTTGACATCTGACAGTTCAGAAATGGACAAAAAATTTGATAGAGCGGCGAAAACAAAAACGATAAAATTGATTTTTTGGCGAAAAACGGTAGAAAAATCGGTAGAATCGTAATTATTGTCGAAAATCGGTAAAAAATCATCAGTATTCGGTATTTCGGTAGGTCTGTTGCCATTTCGGTAGAAATACCGAAATTTCGGTAGCTTCGACAACACTGAATCCCATCGAAATGAATAAACCGGGCCTTAGGTCATCATCATATCGGGTCTTCAAAAAAAAAACCAATCGAAGATTGCTCTGATTACGAAAACGTACGTCGCATTGCTGTTTCTTTATTGGTCAGGATCAAGTCTGGAGCCCCACACTCTTTCACAGTCTTGGCAAACCCAGCCTCTGGCAACATTGGTCTCTTCCTCTGCTCTCTCGCTCCTTCCTGCGGGCCCTCTTTTTGGTGTCGTGTCTGCGTCGCTGTTCTTCAAAAGCTTGTGGTCCGTCGTGGACTACTCGACGCCATTAATAAGGCTTATCATTTGCCGTCGTCTCTCAGATGCAATGACGGATAAAAACGCAATACCTATGTATTCCCATTGGTCCGCCAGTTATCCGCCGACCACTAGAATTATGGAACGGTAAATTTTCCTTGCAAATAGTTACCAGCAAAGTTTATCTGAATAAGGCCCGGTTTATTCATCTTCAGATAAACGATAAACTTACTAGTAACTATCTACAAGAAAAATTCACTAATCTATAATCCTATCGGTTGGCGGATAACTGACCGACCAATGGGATTACAGATTGCGTCTTTATCCATCAGACTGCATACCATACCTGACAGTTTATCAGAAGATAGATAAACCGGCATTCAGTGGCGGTCCATACATGATTTTCTGGGGGGGGTAATGGATGACAGGAAAATCATCAAGTGACGGAACGTACCGCCGGAGGGATTTTTTTTTTTGAGGTGCCACGTCCAAATTTGCACCCGAAAGTCGTTTAAAAAACACGCTTAGGGCAAAAATGTTTCCCGATGCCGTCAAAATAGTTATACAGGGTGTCCACTTAGTGCGATATCGGACGATATCTTCTTACAGGGTGATGCAAGAGAAAAAAATTAAAATTCAAAGTTGTTTGATTCTCTAAGGTGCATTACTTAAAAATATTTTTAAATATACAGGGTGCTCTGCAAATGGCGTATGCGACAGAACTTTGTTATTTTTAAATGGAACGCACCCTATATTTTAATACATTCTATCTTTCTAAAAATCCTACATACTTTTTGTTAGGAATCATCATACCAAAACTCAACCGTTTTTAAAATATTTAATATTTTTTCAAAAAATCGTAGCTTGCATGTCTCAACAAAAACCAACATATTTCATCGATTAGAGATCCTATAAGCTAAATCTTTTGCAGGTTGTTAGTGCATAATGTATGTCGATTTTAATCTGATACTCCAACGGAATTTGAGCTGGTGCCTTCCTACATTAGAACGCCAATGGATACCTGACCTCCCCAAGCAGCACTCCCATGTTGGGCCAATATTGGGACATTAACTACGATTTATTGGCCCAAGTCAGATTCTCTTTGTTGGTCCAATAAAAGATGTGGTCATTCTGCAATATTTGTCCAAGAACGTATGTCAATATATACCCAAAAACAAATACCAATGTTGGTACAATAACGTAACCAAATGTTGGCCCAAAAAGAAATAATCAATATCATAACAAGAACTTTATGCAATATAGAGCCAACTTAAATTACCAATATTGGCCCGAAGACGTATGTAAATCTTGGCTTTTTATTATATTTAATTAAGGTAACGGACCAATTATAAGTACCGACTGAGAAGTGTTTTCTCTCTGCCGGACCATCCGTGGACCCGTTTCGCTGTATCACAACTCATCAGCACGGTTAAGTCCCGCCAGGGTCCCGCAGAGAGAAAACAACCAATTTTTGGCTTCATTCCGGAACCAGGTTTAAGACAGGTAAAGTGAAGACAGAGTCTCCATCTATTTGTTGGTCGGCACACCAAGTGCGCACATTGTATACCCTATATTGGACCAACATTTTCAATTCAGAAAATCTAACCTTGGTAAAAATTAGTATGTAAATATTGGCCCTTTATTGGGCTTTTCAAACAGTATCAATATTGTGAAAAAATTGAAAATAAATAATGGGTGTACAAAGTTTTTGAAGTGAATTTAAATATCAATAAAAAATTGAATGCCAATATTGAATTAATATTATATTACAATATTGTTTCGATAATATAAAATGTAATATTTGGCCAATATTTCATAAATCAATATTGTAGTGAGAAGTCTTGGGCCAATATTCAAATTATTGAAAAGTTAATTAATCTATGAAAATAATATTGGTACAAGATTATTTTTAAATATTGTTTCCACATAGGTAAAACTAACGTTACCACAATATTGGTACTGTGTTGATTAAGCAACAAAAATGAATAAGTATTGGCCCAACTGAAAAACGATGTTTACCCAATATTATGTGCTACTTGGGTCACACCTGTTTTTGCCATATAGTTCATCCCCTCGCTTCTCATAGTCCTCATACGGAAAGTGTCAGTTTAAAAACGACGGACTTTACTTACATTTACTTCATGGTCCCATGAAAATCTGTTGACATTCTACAGGGTGTTAGCAATACTGTACACAAAACCAGACATTTCAAACAACCATAGCACTGTATAGTAGTAAGTACGCAAGATTGTTTGAGAGAGGTAGGTTGCCTGATAACCTCATGACGTCATCTGGGGTGATTCAAGATAATGAAAATCTACATAAGGCTACCAGATGCGTCATCAAGTTACCCATTACCAGACAACCTATGAACTTTAGGAACCTTGGTAGGTACGTCGGTACTGGTGAGCCTATCATATTCATACGATGCCTTTAATCCTTTACTTTGTAGAACTTGTCTTTTGTTGAAATTTTGTTGTAATTGATAAATGTATAAAAAAAACTTTGTCTGGGGGGTAATTACCCCTCTACCCCCCCCCCCCCTTTAAACCGCCCTTGCCGGTATTTAATCATATTTTTTTCCCATTTCAAGGATATAAGTATTACACTTTATAGTAGTTATATTTATGCTTTAACGTCAAGAAAAAAAAGTTTCTGATTGCAAGGAAAATTTGCTGTTATTTTTGATTACCCGGTACAGCAGATATCATAAAAGAAATAATTAAAATTCTTACTAATACTCGGAAACTTAATTTAATAGTCAGCCGGCGATGTGTCGAATGCCTTCCAACGTTGGACACATAGCGATTTGTGGCATCGTCCGCGTGCTCGTCAAACATGTGTCCAACGTTGGCCACACTCAACGTTCAGGCCAAAGTTGGTAAATTTGACCCGGTTCAAAAAAGGCTTTCAATGTTGGACAGAGGTTGGAGACACTGCCACACAAGGATTGATAGTTCGTCCATTTTTTAGGTTAGATTCGGTAGCGCTGTAAAAAATGTTATTTTCCGATGCTTGTCCTGACTCGTGCTACTTTGAAACGAAACGGCACTGACAGCGATACTCCAACCTTTGTTCCAAGGTTTGTTCCAATGTGGGGAAGAATGTTTGCCTCGTCGTGTCGCGGCACATTTGCCAAATGCTAGAGTGTGGCGTCGGCTTAAGGCCAGTTCATTTTTCGTCAGATAAACTTACTGGTAAGGTCCTTCCTCCGCAGATTTTAAGCAACTAGAAAGAAACCAAACCAATTAACAACTCAAATTACCAACCACTTACCAACTATGGAATATGGATCACACACGACGCTACTGAAAAATCAAGTCACTTCTTGATTATAGTAACTTCGTTGTGTTTAAATTATTATTTCAATATTATGATTAGGATATTGTTATTATCTTAGCAAAAATGTTCAATAATCCAACTCATGAAGATATTATCACTTATCATAAAAAAGAATTAGGCACAAGAAAATGAGGTATTGGGTTTATCACTATATTCAAAAAATAATAAAATGCATATAGGATTTGAACTAGCCTAAAATTGAAGGATTATTATCCAGCTTTCGCCGTTTTGCTTACTTGTTCACAAGATAAAATAGAAACTAATCGCCAAGCGACCCTGCATGTCGGGTTGCGGCTAACTGATCACCGACGAGTTTCTTTACCAGTGAGTTGTATTGCATGCGGATGCTCACTGAAATACACAAGCGGCAACTAATAAGCAACTGATTGATGATTCAAGTTTCTAGTAAGTTTGTTTCCAGTTGCATAATGTGCAGAAGACCTAAAGCCTAACTGTCTACAAGATAAATTGGCCAATCTCTAATCCTATTGGTATCTATATCTTTGAAATAGATAAAAAATACAGGATTCAATAAACTAATATTTTACAGGGTGTCCCACATTCAAAAATTACACCAGAAAATAAAACCAAAAATTCAATGTGATTTGCAAGGATTATTTCTTATGGAAAGTTTCAAATACCATAATAATATTGGCAAGTTACAACATAATATAGACAAATTATATATCATCGGAAATGTAATTTTATGCGTATTCCAAAAATGTAAAAATTTACAGGGTGTCTTATTTAAAAAAGATGAAGTTTGTGTCATATCTCTCAAACGGTACCTCGGAAAAAAAATTCCAGTACGCCAATGAAATCTACGTAAAAAACTGCGTCAGATACAATTTTCATCTTTTTGATATCTTTTTTTATACGCTAGATAATGACTACCCTCGAAAAGTGAACATTTCAAGTTTCACCCTGTATCGCCAAAACGAAACAAGATAGAGACCTGCGGTTTGCGGCATTCGATTCGTCATGAAAAATTGGCTCGGGAATGTGGAATCAAAAAAAATCTACCTCTACGAGTTTAGCAGATAACCCCAATTCCCATCTTCAATGGGACACCCTGTACACTTGGCCAATCATAAGAGTAGTACGCATTTTCCTTGTGTTCTGTAAATCGACCTTTTTTATCACCTCAACAATGACAAAAAGAGTCAAGTCAGTGTCATATTTAAACCAATCATACAATGAAAACATGTTGTATTTCCTTTTATTTATGACTGACATATAATGTAAGTATTATATTTGTGATTTTGGCAGTATAATGCCATATATTATCCCCGCAGGGAATAATGACGAGGGATTAATGGTCATTAATCCCGCTTGCACACCAATCAGAAAATTTCTTTAATTAAAAAATACCATGGGAACTTCTACAAAACAAACTCAAAAGTGACAAGTGTCAAACGTATAGTCCTTAAGTGCTTGTGTTTTATATTCATATCGTCGAGATGGACGAAAATGGAGATTCTATTACTTGTATGTACACCTCCAGAAATTTTAAAAATAGCTGCAGTAACAACATCGAATCTAATACCGGAATCATCGAAATTTATTTACGAGAAAACGTACGCCAGCTTCAACGAATGGCGTTTTCGAAACAAGGCAAACGCGTTTTCCGAAAATGTTTTGCTGGCGTATTTTGCGGAATTAAGTTCAAAATATAAACCATCGTCATTATGGTCATTTTATTCGACGATAAAATCCTCTAAACCATGAAATTGAGCTGGAAAAATATGGCAAATTACGAGCATTTTTGAAAAGAAAGTCAGAAGGATTTCAAGCAAAGAAGTTTTCCACTCTGACCCCGGAACAAATTAGGAAATTTATTGACAAAGCTCCTGATGAAATTTTTCTTTTACTTAAGGTAATTATACATAAATAAATCGAATAATCATAATCTGACCTATTCTTATTTGCTTCAGTATAACGTACTTATTTTGGCAATTGCCTAATTATACTGCATACGGCTAGTCAGCATCAGTTCGGCGGCCATGGGTCTATGGGTTCCTTGTATACATCTTACCTTTGGGCGCCACCAAGTTAATTGTGACTTAACTAGGAAGATAACTTAATGATGTTATAAACAAAACCTGTGCAATTGGAGAGCTTATCAATAAAACAACTAATTAGGTACAATAATGTATCTGGCTTCTTTATTAAAAATAATAACAAAATATAGGAATAGCCAGGAGGTTATTAAAAATGTGTTTAGAATAATGCTTTTACCAATTTATAAATATTTGATTATAAAAAAAAATAGGAATGTAAATAATGTATAAAAATATTGATTTTTAAATAAAAAGTTTTAACTGTCTGTTTACACTTGTGAAAGATTAGAGCCACAATATCAGTTACACTCTACCAAGAGACCGAACGTAAATCAGTATCAAGTGATTTATATAAGATTTGCCTAAATAGTAAAAAGTGCAACTTACATGTGTACAAGTGTTGATTATCTTCAAAGGTGTGTGTAAATCCAGAAGTTTTGAAGGGATATTATCTACAGGTTCGGTCTCACTGTAGATAGACTATGGTATGGTAAGTGAGTCATAGTCATGAGTTCTATCCACGTGGTATCTGTTTTACGTAGAACTCAATGTGGTTCCACCAGAGTGCTACCAAGAGGGTTGCTGAAGGGAGGCTACCAAAGCCAACTAAGGGCAATCTAGATCTACACCGTTTCAACGTCAATTTCGGAAAAAGTAACTTTTATTTAGGAAAATGTATAGTCATTTTCGGAAAAAGTCAAATCAATTTCAGAATAAGTAAAGTTAATTTCGGAAAAAGTAAATTCAAATTCGGAAAAAGTACATTCAATTACGGAAAAAGTACATTCAATTACGGAGAAAGTAATGTTATTTTATGTAGAATAATTTGAATGAAAATCAGAAAATTTGTCCATATTATTATATAAGTCTACAAATTGTGTATTATTTTATCCATTTAATAGTGACATGTGTTTCGCTCGTCATCATCAGACCTACAAAATAATATAGAGAACCTAATTAAAGTACAAAGTACACAGGTCTTGGTTCGACTCGAGGTATACAGGATGTGGAACAAAATCCAAAATGACCAAGGGACGACTCCAGACAATTATCAAAAAGAAATTAGTCTAAACCTTGAGTTCCCTGGCACAAAATTCCAAAAAGTCTCGCCCAAAATCAAATAGGCCGAGACCAACCTTTCGGTATCAAGTCTCAAGATCAAAAGGGCTGATTCTTCCTTTAGATTTCGGAAGAAGGCTTTCACTTGTCAAACTTCTAATTTTGACATTGAAGAAAATTATAGAAAAAAGCGTGTTCAATTTCACTCCAAGAATACGAACTGAAAGTTTGGATGTATAAAAATGACTGGTGAATATTGAAAAATGCCTATAGAACATATATCAAAAAGTAGAACAGGTCTAAAGAAAACGCCTAGACAAAACAGCTGTTCAATGACATGATGGAAATGAAAAATCAAAAAGTAAACAACAATTATTATCATAACCTCGGATTATTTATTTATCAATTAGATTTGCAAACAGAGATGATGAAAAAATCTCTCCTTTTCCTAAGATTCTAATCAATAACAGCGGGCCCTGCCGTACTGAATCAAACCTTCCTAGATCAATCAACAAAACTTGCAAACCTGCACAAAAAACTTTCAGTAGAAGGCAGTAATCAAGGTAACAAAATCTGGGCACAGAAAAGACAGTTGTTTATTCATTTATTTCATTGTAGTTCTATATAGAATCATATCTACTAGAGCAAAACACAGTAGCATATAAACAAGAAATTGAAAATGCTACATCAGATTATATTAATTATTGGAATTATGAGCGCATGCCGCTCAAACGAACTCTATGAAATGAATGTAGAAGACGTGAAGGATTTCCAAACAGAGTTATTAATGATACCCAAAACTAAAACCAAAATTGTACGGAAATTCACCATAAACAGTACGTTTTACAATCTTGTAAAGAAGTACATCGATCTCCGTCCGGCACAGTGAAAACTAATTCATTCTTTCTAAATTATCAAAAATCCAAATGCACAGTACAACGTGTAGGAAAAAACAAATTTGCCGACATTGGTAGATTAAATTGCCAAATATTTAAATTTGCCAAATCCTGAAAGTTATACCGGCCATTGTTATCGCAGATCATCTGCCACTCTATATATTGATGGAGGAGGCGATATAACTGGGTTAAAGCGTCATGGGGGCTGGAGATCTACACAAGTAGCTGAAGGATACATTGATGAGTCCATGAGAAACAAGACAACTACAGCAAATACTATTGCTAAACAGATAAATAGTAATGGAGCACCTTCTTCCTTTACAGCAACCAAAATTCCAAATGCATCTTCTCCAAATATTTTTATCGAAAACACTTCCAAAATTGATGATAATTCACGACCATTTCAGTTTATTAATTGTACTATTACTAATTTTAATGTTATGAATAAATAAAGTAGTTCTTCAATAAAAATCTCAAATATGTTAATTTGTCGTAAATGAAGTAGAGTATACTACTCGCAATAATGGCTATTATTCCCTTGGAATGTTACTCCCTCGCCGCTTACGCGGCTCAGTTCGTAAATATTCCTCGGGAATAATAGCTATCATTATTGACTCGTGGTATAATCTACTATTAATGTTTTATGCTTAGGTAATAATTTTAGCTTTTCCTTTTCAATTTAATATAAGTATAATCACCTTTTGTTCAAAGTCAAAAAAAATTTGACATATTCTGTCGCCATCACAGATGTATGGAACAGGTGAAGCTAAAATTATTAAGGATTATTTTACGTTATTAGCCAGGTAAAACAGTTTTTACTGGCGATTGAAGGAAATGACTAGCGAACAGACAGGCGATCTTGTGATCTCCAAGAGTCCGTAAAAACTGCTACCTAGCGTATAATGTACAATAATTTATTTGTTCCTCATTTGTAAAACATATAGGTAGGGACAAATGAAAAAATGATACATAACAAAATTTTGAAATTTTTATGTTTCTCCTCGATTTTTAGCTTCCTAGATAGGAAGCTATGGTGATAGCCCGATTTTGACCATGTCAAAATTTCATTAGATCTTGACATTTTGGATCATTTTAAGCCTTTTTGGCAAGGTGGCACATTTCCGTCTGTGTGTGTGTGTGTGTATGTATGTGTGTGTGTGTGTTGGCATTTTTCTGAGAAAACGGCTCGATGGAATTTGATGAAATTTTGCAAATAGGTATAGGAAGACGTGTAGGGAAAAGTTACGCAGAGATATAGGAAAAAAAAATAATTCCTCTTCAAGATATGACGTTATTGATCTTTTTTTTAAATGGGAACGCCATCTTTTTTTTCATTGATTGGTTAGAGCTCATTTTGCTTTATATAATACAAAAACAAAAAAAAATTAAAAAAAAAAAAAAAATAAAAAAAAAAAATCTCAAAAATCTCAATAGGTTTCATTGGGACATTTTTGAAGTTGAAAAATTGAAAAATAATTATATTAAAACCTGAAAAAATGTCAAGATCTATTAACATGGAATTCATGGTTTGAAATGACAATAATAAATGACAATGACAATCATTAATTAGGTAGTTATTTGTCTAGGAAGCGTTATGTCAAAAATTTGACATCTGGTTTTTTCATACAAGATTTGGTCCCAAGGAGTAGTTGAATCAACGTTGATTAAAGATTGATTGATGTCGTAGGCGTTGATATACCAAAAATCAACATTGAATGGCCAGTATAAAAACAACGTATTTGTCAACGTATTCTAAGCAAAGTCTATTCAACGTTGAATATAGGTTGCAGGAGACATTGCAATTTTGAAAAAATAATTCGAACCCATTGGTACCAAAGTATTTATCAAATCTAGACTAAGTATAGCAACTTTGAATAGTTATAACACTGGTTATTTTCTGTTTGATTTAGCCCATCACTAGACGTTGAATAAACGTTGAATGGAGGTTTAAAATGTTTTTTGAAATAAATGTACGTTATTAGTAAAATTTAAGATATCAATAAAAAACCAGATTTTATTATTATACATATTATATCTTAATGGATGCAGGTTTAATGTTTAAAGTTCCAACATTCGACATGAAACAATAATATATAAGTTGCTTAAAAGTAGATAAAGTGGTATCTTCATGCAAATTAATTCAAACTTCCCGCTAAGGTGCATCGCGTCCCGCCATTTGCCGCCAGCGCCCTCTGCGCCCAGCCCATCATTGCATTGCCGTCTGGCCGCTGGCGTCATCACGTTCATCGCGTCATCCTTCCTATTCACTCACGTTTTTGTTAATTTTGTGTAAATTTAAAATTATTGAAGGTGTGAAAGGTGTTATTTTACTATTGTGTGTCTATTAATGTGTCCAGCCTGGATTTAACTTCGATTGGTGGAAAATGGTGGTAGGCGTATGTATACTTCTCAATTCCTATTTAAGAGCAAGCTAGTTGACTTTTACCAATCCTCCAAATCATGTTTTATTTTGATCAAATGTGTGCCCCTCTACTCTTTCGATATATTAAATTTTGTGTCAAATATTTTGTGTTTATTTAAAAAAGTTGTGGAATAAAGTACCTATAACCTCAAAAATTTTGATGGTTTTATTTTATTTTAAAACCTGACAGACCCGGTTATAGAACAAGTTTCATAAGACGCATTTTGATATAAAATGTCTTATGAAGCATGTTTTTTGTACTATTTTTTCTGCTTCAAGTTGTAAAAAGAAATAAAGGTTGAGCTCAACCTCAGGCTCAACGTGAAATCTGACTTCTTACAACTGGTCAACGTTGTGGTAAGGGTTGAGTTCAACGTGAAATCTGACGTCTCGAATACATCTGATGAACGTTGTTATAAGATTGAGGCCAACGTAAAAAACGACGTTAATTCAACGATCACATTCAACGTTGTCTCAATTATGACATTGTGCCATCCTGTCAACGTACATTCAACTGTTGTTACAACGTAATGCAACGTTGGGAAGTATCGTACTTTCAACGTTTTATCGACCAAACCTTGCTGCACTTGAATGAGACGTTGTTAAGTCATTGTTTCTAATTATGAATAGGTTTTCTGACAGATTTCGATTTTGAAATTTTTTCCCAGAAATTAATCTGCTAGAAGATATTATTAATGAAGCTGCAGTCGTAGCAAACAGTTTATCACCAGAAAAGTCTTCCAGAAGGTACCAACAAGCAATTATTCTTGTGAGGAAACTGATTTTTGAAAAATAAATAATTCTACTGACTTGTAATAGTATATTACAATCCGAGACAGGAAATGCTTCATTGCTGATCGAGAAGTTATTAGTTTATCGAGACGCGTAGCGTCGAGATAAACTGAATCTCGAGACAGCAATGAAGTTTTCCGTCGAGGTTTGTATAGGTACTATTTTATTTTTAACCATAATTTCTTGAAAAAAAAAAAAATCGTGTCAACCAAATAAATGAGGTCGGGAAATGAGGACGGGGAATGAGGACGGGGAATATTTCCCTGTTCCATTTTTCGTCCGTGGATGGGAAATGAGGACGGAAAAAATTTCCTGTCCTCATTTTCGGTCCTGGGACAGGTAATGGACTAGGAAAATGAAATGACAGAAATGTGACATTTTCAAATTTTTGAAAAGTCAGTAATGACAGCATTTCATATATGGTTAAAAATAAAAAGTTTTTTTCTACTATCGTACGTAAAGTACTCACTTTACGCACTATTCAGAAGACGTAAAATTTCACTTCACGCACTAATGCGTAAAGTAATTCACTTCACACACTAGTGCGTAAAGTAATGTCAGTGACAGATGTCGACACTGTCAATTTGGCATTTTTCTGGTAAATTACTTCACGCACTAGTGCGTAAAGTGAAAATTCTTCACGCACTAGTGCGTGAAGTATTTGTCTAAATTAATTTTAATTCAGTTAAACACTTATCCGAACTCCGCTTCGCGTCGTTCGTATAACTGTGTTTGCGTGCGGGAAAGTTACACTTTGCGCACTTGTTAGGAAAATAATTATTTCCTACAGCCGTGCGGAAAAAGATTTTCCGCACTAAAATGCGTGCGGAAAATGAGTTTTCCCGCACGGTGCGGTAAAACTTTTTTTTTGACATATCAGTGTGGAAAAAGTTTTTCCGCACGGCTGTCAGTGAGGAAAAAATTTTACCGCACTGATATGTCAAAAAAAAAAGAAAAATTTTACATTTTTTCGCCTGTAGGAAAAATATTGTACCTAACACTTACGGAAAAATTCATTTTCCGCACTTGTTAGGTAAATAGCTATTATCTACAAGCACCTGGTTATGACGTTTTTACATAACCATTTTTTTAGTATTTGAGTTATGTCATGAGACTCATAACAAAACAGTGGTATTATGGACTAGGTTATAAATTCATAACACAACTATGTAGTGGTGTTATGGACTAGGTTATGAATTCATAACACAAAACCTGTAAAGGTTAAATGAAGGTAGACAATGACTAATAAACGAAAATAATTAAAAAAACATTCTTATTTTTCGCTTTGTAGATAAAACGTTGTACATCACACGTGGACTTAAACATACATGACTACAAAACTCGTGTGATTAGAACCAATCTTTCACACTCGTTATTGTAATCATGTTCATAAAGGCACTTGTAATATAAATGACGAAAAGGAAGTGTTGTGGGTTTAGGGCAAAAAAAATTCAAAGTCCCTTTCAAATTATAAAAAATGCCGACGTTTCGACTTCATTTAAAGTCTTTTTCAAGGCTGAAAATAACAAGAAAAAAAATATTTATTTTCTCTATGAAGAGACTAGACAATTATTAATTAATTCAATCTTGCTTATTGACTTAAAGTTGCTTAAAACATAAAAATGCATTGACAATACTCCAATAACATTTAAAAAAAAAATAATAGTGATAAAAAATATAAATTAGGTATCAAAAACACAAAAATATCTAAACATTATTAAAAAATTCAATATTGAATTATACACTACACACAAGAAAAATAAAAACCAAACACCAATGAAACAAAGTATTACTTAAACATACAAATAAATAAATATGAGGCAACATACCTATTTTTAATTATTTTTTGAAAAAGGATTCTGGTCGAAGTGAGTGAAAGCACCAAGCACATAATAAAAACTTTTTGATTTGAACATGAAAACTTGTTTTTGGGTAATCAACATTACATATGTATACACATCACGAAATACGAGTGGCAACTGAAAACCAATAATTTTGCCTGCTGACCCGAGACGTTCACCCATCTATGGAATTTATTGTTCTTAAAAAAAAATTGAATAATATAAAAACGAAGAATTTTTAACTAATTTTGTTGTTGTTTCTTGGTCCTGTAATGGTTTAATATATGCATATACTGGGCACTAAGATTTTGAGTGTCAGTCCTAAAGTTTACTGTATCATTAATTGATATATAAATCATTTCATTAAGATTTCGTTTAAAATAATTGGATTCTGAACATAAAATTTTGACATTATCAAAATCAAAAACATGCCCTTGACCAAAATGATGTGTTGCCAGAGACGTTTTCTCCACCTTTTGTCTATTACGCTCCCTGCAGTCATATTTATGCTGATATATACGATCCTTCAGATATTGCTTAGTAGTTCCTACATAGCAATTTGTGCAAGGGATTTTATAGACTAAATTAGAGCATAATCCAGGAGGGTTCTTATCTTTTAGTTTCGTGTATAGGCTTTTAAAAGTAAGTTTGTTATAAAATGCCAGTTTGCTATTCGGATTTTTATCACACAAGGTTTTTTGAATTTTTTCCGTGAAATTTTTAATATATGGGAACCTGAAATACGATACCTCCTCCCCCACGGTGTTCACGCGAGGTGGTCTATGCTTGAACTCATTAACGGCCCTGTTCACGAGAGTGTGGGGATAATTATTGTCCCTTAAAATATTGCTTATTTTCAACTCGTTAGCTCTCATAAACTCAGGGCTACCAAGATTACAAGCACGAAATAATAGATTTTTAATTGTGTTGATTTTTTGAGTAGTTGTATGACAAGATAAGTAATTCAAAATCCTACCAGATGCGGTAGGCTTAACATACCAATTGGTTTTCAAACACCCATCAGGACACCTGATGACCATCGTATCAAGGAATGACAAATTACCTTCACTCTCCACCTCCATAGTGAACTGTAGTTTAGGGTGGAAACCATTAACCCAGATAAGGCTGATGAAAAAAAGTTTAAGAAAATTTGGGTTTGTGAGTATTTCTGAGAATTTGGGGTTCCTAGGACATATAAAAAAATATTTAAAAAAATCTGTCATTATTATGTTTTGGGTAATTAAACGTCCTTTTAAAAGGACTTTAGCTGTATTGACTAGGTAGATACTTTTATATAGTATTGAAATAATACACATGTTAATATTTAAAAATATATAATATTGGCATTACAAACTTTGAAACAAATGAAATATTCTTTGAAGTTTTGGTTCTGGAATTGATGCTACTGCTGTGTATGATATAAGTGAAAACATTCTTTAGGGTGAAGCCCAACTTTACATTTATTGCATGTGAAATTTACTTTTTTCGTACAATATTTGCATCTGACTTGTGTTTCACTATACAAAATAAGATGATCCATGCGGTCATAACGTGAAGATTGATGTAAGTTCTTTCCAGTTTTTCCTGTTTGATAAGATGTTGGTTTCTTATGAGTTTCCAATATACTCTGAGCAACTATTCTTCTAAAAGCTAATTGATCCATTTTTCCATTACTCTTTCTATGTAACTGCCAAGCATTCTGAACAGCCATATCCAACAGATGGCAAATAATTGGAAAATACCATTTTTTGCCTCTAATCGATACCCGGTATAAACTTATATTTTGGTCGGCTCTATCAACCCCACCCATATTTCCATTATATTTTTTTACAATATAAGGTTGGTCAACCATTACACTTTTCTTTTCTTTCTGAGAATATCTCTTTGCTTGTAGAATAGGGTTCACGGTGGTACTGTTTGACGCCAAAGTAACTAAATTATTGTCATTCCACCTGCACACAATAATTTGGTGGTCAGGATCATTCATGAATTCATAAGATCCCCTATTTTTCTTTTTATGTTCATTTGACGGACCAAGAATACTTTCAGCAACTCGATTTTCCCTTATGGTTCCTGTGCCCTCTAGTTTTCTAAGACTTAGCTGATGTAGTAAAGTGAGAGACGTAAAAAAGTTATCAAAGTAAATATGAAAGGGTAAATTAGGAAAATACTTTTGGAGTTCGTTAGCAAACTGCAGTACGACACTGGAACCAAGTCCTACATTTTTATATTTATGTGGAATCATACACGAGGAGCCTTGGTAAGGATCAAACCATTCAATGTAGCCAAGACGGGTAGTACCTGTCCAAAATTTATAGCTCCAACGGATAGGCTTTCCCCTAATAAACTGCTTGGTCCCATGTCGTCCGTAATAGGGAATCATTGACTCGTCAATGCTGTGTGCTTCTTCTATAGGTGCAAACTCCAGAAACTTTTTATTTAGAGCATCCATGAATGGCCTAACTTTTGCGAACTTATCATTAGGATTTAAATTATTGTTATCGCAACAATGGATATTTTTCATCACGTACCTAAAACGATCTCGTGATATAGCACTACGTACTACCTCATTTTTGGTATCGCTTGCATTTTCCCAGTACATATGTTTACGAGGTAACTGACAGTACCCGCTCAAGATAAGAACTCCCAAAAAGCACCATATTTCAGATTCAGATATATTTCCTTCCCGATTTTTTTGAGACGCATACATGTTGCTAAATTGACATAACTTAGTAATAAGCGAATCGTCGAAAAAATCTTTGAAAATTTCAACGCAATTTTTATTATTTTCGACCGTCTGTGGCGGATTCCAGACTAAATCTGATTCTGGAATATCCTGACCAATGACCCAATGAAAAGACTTCAATTTTTTTAGGGGAACCAAATGGGACAAGGGTAAGTTGTCTTCTTCATCAGAAGATTCTTCTTCAGATTTTTCTCGTTCTGGATGTGTTGCCCCAGTGAAATTTACCTCTGCAGAAACCCTGAGTTGACTTCCTGGAAGATTGTGGATAGCCACGTTATCTTCTTCTCCTGAATCCTCATCGGTAATGGCCCCATTTGCGTTCTCCGGTGGAAATATTGTTATAGAAATTTCTTGAGAATCATCATCTTCGATAGTTTCAAGTTCTTCCAACAAGTCGTGTAGTTTTAGCGGTCGTTGGTCTCTAAAAACAACCAGAAATTAACTTATAAATAGATATTCTAATATTACTTATATTAGGCTAATGTCCCTTTAAAAGGACGACGCCATTTTACAAAATACTGTTTCCTACAAAATCAAATTATGGCGCCAAATAAGAAATATTACAATAAAAACCTATAAATCTCACTGACTATTTTCCTTTTACAAATAATTTATTCTTTTTTTCAATTTACTTACCACCAATTCGCCATTTTGGTTTTTCAATAATCTCCAATAAATAATCACTCACAACTTTTACTCGCAACGTCAAAGCCGGTAATAAACCGAGTAGTTTTAAGAGCAATATTGTTCCAAACGAGAATATAACACTGCCATCTGTATTTTAACCAAAGACTCTGTGCCGAAAAGGGAAAAAGAAGATTTCTACCAAAGGGCTTTTAAAAGGACTTTAGCTTTATCTGGGTTAAACTCAGAAATAAGATCGTCTATTTTATCACCTGGACATGCAAGGATCGTGTCATCCACATATAACTTAATGAATGCGAGCTGAAACGGCAACTTTTTCAAAGTAGACGAAATGAGTTCATTCATAACGAGATTCGCCAGAACTGGACTGGCGGGATTTCCCATAGCTGAGCCATCAAGCTGTTGGTAAGTTTCACCATTGAATTTAAAATAACTAGAGTCAAATAAAAATTCTATCATCTCGTAGAAAAGTGAGCGAGAGATTGAAGTGTAAGAACTAATAAAGCGCCACTGCTGATCAATAATGCGACACACGAGGTTCTTTGGTATATTTGTAAACAATGATACCACATCCAATGAAACAAGCAGATAATTTTCAGGAAGTCTAACAGTTTTTGCGAACTCCGCGAATTCGAAGGAGTTTTTCACGTTTGGATGAAATGTCGATGTTATCTGTTCAAGAATCCGATGGATATAACTGGCCAAATTATAGCAAGGAGAATTGATACAACTTACTACTAACTAAGATTCGGTTTATGAGTTTTCCTAACGCAGTATAGCTTTGGAATTACGCTATTATACGTTTTAAGTTTTTTTGAAGTTATTTCGTCAATATAGTTTTCATTGAATAATCTAGTAATTATATTATTAGCTCGTGTTTGAAATTTATTAGTGGGGTCTGACTTAAGTTTTTTATAGGTAGCAGGGTCATCAAGCAACCTATTCGTACCACAAATGTATTCTTGTTTTGTCATGAGCACTGTTGAATTGCCCTTATCAGACCGCATCAAAATTAAATCGGGATGCTCTTTCAAAAATACGGTGGATGATTTAAAGTTTTTAAAAATTTGACTTGATTTTTTTAAATTTCGATTATCATTCCGATTTAAGAAATTGGTAATAATGTTAACACAAGTAGCCCGCAAATCATTTTTCATTTCATCGGTCATAGGTTGCCTGCTGATGTAATATTCGAGATCAACAATTATATCAGGAATAGGTATGTTGCCACTATCTAGAATAGAAGGAGTGAAGGTAATTTGCCATTCCTTGATACGATAGTCATCAGGTGTCCTGATGGGAGTTTGAAAACCAATTGGTATGTTAAGCCTACCGCATCTGGTAGGATTTTGAATTACTTATCTTGTCATACGCAACCACTCAGGAAATCAACACAATTAAAAATCTATTATTTCGTGCTTGTAACCTTAGTAGCCCTGAGTTTATGAGACCTAACGAGTTGAAAATAAGGAATATTTTAAGGGACAATAATTATCCCCACACTCTCGTGAACAGGGCCATTAATGAGTTCAAGCATAGACCACCTCGCGCGAACACCGTGGGGGAGGAGGTATCGTATTTCAGGTTCCCATATATTAAAAATTTCACGGAAAAAAATTCAAAAAACCTTGTGTGATAAAAATCCGAATAGCAAACTGACATTTTATAACAAACTTACTTTTAAAAGCCTATACACGAAACTAAAAGATAAGAACCCTCCTGGATTATGCTCTAATTTAGTCTATAAAATCCCTTGCACAAATTGCGCAAATTGCTATGTAGGAACTACTAAGCAATATCTGAAGGATCGTATATATCAGCATAAATATGACTGCAGGGAGCGTAATACACAAAAGGTGGAGAAAACGGCTCTGGCAACACATCATTTTGGCCAAGGGCATGTTTTTGATTTTGATAATGTCAAAATTTTATGTTCAGAATCCAATTATTTTAAACGAAATCTTAATGAAGACCAATTGCTCTACTTCCGGTGATATCAAAAGTAATGGAAAGAGTTGTGAACAATCACCTAACCAAGTACTTGGAAAAGTACAAAATTATCAACGATAAGCAATACGGATTTCGAAAATATAGGTCAACTGGCGATTTACTTACATACGTCACTCACTTATGGCAAAAAGCGATTGAGTTGCGGGGTGAAACAAGAACAATTGCCTTAGATATATCTAAAGCATTCGACAAATTTTGGCATGAAAATCTGCTCAACAAGCTCAAAGCAATGGGATTATCGCCGAAACTTTGCACTTGGTTTGAAAGTTACCTAAAGGACAGATCCATTTATATTGCACTGGATGGCCAGAACTCCAACTCTTACCAAATAAATGCTGGTGTGCCACAGGGAGCAATCCTTTCGCCAACTCTTTTCCTGATTTACATAAATGACCTCATAGATAAAACAGTAAATCTACTTTATTGCTTTGCAGACGATGGCAATGTAGTCTCCTCACTCATACCACCCACAGGTCTTTCCGCACGTGAATTCCATCATCTTAGACTAACTCAAATATCGCAGATAAATAACGACCTGGAGATAATAGAGGACTGGGGTAACAAAAACCTTGTACAGTTCAACGCGCAGAAAACCCAAGCAGCTCTGTTTTCAAAAAAGACCAGAACCGGTGAGCCAAACATCATGCTATCTGGAAGTGCTGTCACATTACAGAGTCAGTTGAACATCTTGGGGGTTACTGCAGAGACCAACATGTCTTGGCACAGTCACGTGGCAGATATTGCTAAAAGGGCCTTCCAAAAGCTGGGGGTGCTATTTCGTACAAGACATCTGTACACACCAAGCCAATTGCTGACACTCTACAAAGCCCAGATTCGACCAACTATGGAGTACTGCTCACATATATGGAGTGCAGCACCCAAACATACCTTAATGCTTTTGAATACCGTGCAAAAACGAGCTGTCAAGCTGATCAATGACCCCGCACTTACTCGTAACTTGGATGGTCTCGAACATCGCAGATCTGTGGGCGATTTATCTCTCTTCTACAGGTACTATCACGGAAAATGCTCTAAAGAGTTGGCACGTATGATTCCACCGAGAGTAGCATCTACCAGGCGAACCCGTCAAACAGACGGTAACCATGAATTTACTGTCAAACTAGAGGCACCAATCAGAATTCATATCTCTGGAGAACAGCATCGCTGTGGAATAAACTCCCTGCGACGGTTTTTCCTGCAGGTTACAACCTGAACCGTTTCAAGACCAACATACACCGACATTTCCGCGCACTTGCCGCTTCTCGAGCGTGATAGGACATTTCCTTGCGAGTGCGCATATCCGTAAAAAAAAAAAAAAAATGAAATGATTTATATATCAATTAATGATACAGTAAACTTTAGGACTGACACTCAAAATCTTAGTGCCCAGTATATGCATATATTAAACCATTACAGGACCAAGAAACAACAACAAAATTAGTTAAAAATTCTTCGTTTTTATATTATTCAATTTTTTTTTAAGAACAATAAATTCCATAGATGGGTGAACGTCTCGGGTCAGCAGGCAAAATTATTGGTTTTCAGTTGCCACTCGTATTTCGTGATGTGTATACATATGTAATGAGGAATGGAAACAGGGCCGGCCCTACCATAAGGCGAACGGAGCGAGCGCTCCAGGCGCCAGACCTTAGGGGCGCCTCCAAATCGTTGATGATAAAAAAAAAATATATTTCTGCTTTGAATCCTATCTTCGCTTTCCGATATCCTGCTATTCTGCTTGCGAGCAAGCGGGTGGTTAGTGTGTGAATGCCATAGAACATTTAGGCCCGGTTTCCTCATTTCCAGATAAATTTTCTGATGACTGTCTGCAAGCCAAATTCACGAATTTATAATCCTATTGGTCGTCGGATAGCTGGCCGACCGAAGGGATTGCCGATTGGCTTTTCATCCGTCAGATTGCATTGTTTGACAGTTTATCAAAAGGTGCATGAACCGACCCAAAAAGAGAAATAATGTGTTTGGAGAAGTTCTAAGATAGTGATAGAGGTCAGCCAAAGGCAGTCCTTCAGACCTTAGCATTAAATAATTGGCAAGATAAGCTCCCTAATATCTGGACAGCACTTCTTTTTGTTGTAACCATTCCAGTTGCCGGCGAAGATGAACGGAGTTTTAGCAAGCTTAGTTTAATTAACCGTGCGTTCAGTATTATGATCTGAGTTCTCCAAGCTTGAATTTACTGTTCGTTTATTTAAAAAGTTGGCTCGGTGCAGGCTTATTCGCGTTCGTTTATTTAAATTTCGAGGGCTCTGATCATTGGCTCTGATACAGCGTTTAACTGCTCTGTGCGCTAATGGTCACGTGACTACTGCTCCACTTCAGCACGCTCTGCTCTTTGAGCAAAATTCCGAACGCAACGTAAAACGTACTTAAAGGGGACAACTCTAGCAGAAGACGCAACCTTTCTGATCTGTGGCCCTGCTGTTCATTGGATATGATATAGCTCAGACATTGTCATATGTAAAAAAGAGAACTTCCTGCCTTATTGTTAAAGTGGTGATTACTGATCTCTTTAAAAAGTAAATATTTAGTAATAGTATATTAAGCAACAAGTTTAGTAAAGTGAGGTTTTACCAATTAGTACGGGATACGAGGCCTATTTCATCAAATCATTTTACACCGTCTTGCATTGTTATCATCAGTTTGATAACATGGTACTGAAACGCACTTGTGCAGTGAAATAGATGGGAGTGGGGGATTTCGCTGAAAAAAATGTTTCAGAAAATGTCATCATAAACGTGGGAAATATTTAATTATACACCGTCTTGCATTTATTTATTGAGTTAATTTGTACATAAACAAAATTGGATTAACACATGCAAGACATTTTCATGGGGGCTTTGGGGTTGTAATATAAGATGGAAATTGTCAATTTTTGAGAGGGTTGAAATATCATTTTACACCACTCCATTGTTGATTTATATCAAAGCTTGAATGTAGAATAGCCACTGGATACTGATACAAGACGTCCTGTAGAGGGATAACGGGCTGCAAGACGGATGTCAATGTGTTGTCTCATGAGGGAGTGAAAAATAATTTTACACCACTTCATGCTTATGTCCGCCGAAAGAATCTATGTTAAGAAATGGTATTACATCAGTCCAAGACGTTTTTTCTGGGAAACAAAGTTAAAAAATCCATTTTAATTTTTTCACTGAACTGTTGAGTTATTTACTGAACCGTTCAATGTTTATTCTTTTTTAAATCATACAGATGAAAAAGGACAGTTGACATAGCAGCTCAACAGGGGAGTCTGTTGAATACAGGAATTATAATTTTTGTTTACAATTTCAGACAGATTATTTGTTGTGTCATTTTCACATTTTTTTGCTGCTTTAAAATGAAATTCTTCAAATTTAATGCTTACAATCTGTTATGTGCACAAAACATGTTATGTGCCATGGGATATCCACCTCAAAGAGAACCTAAATGATTAAAAGCCGTCAAAAATAAAACAATTTTCAATCTTTTTTTATTTGATGTCCGTAGAAACATTCATATATACATATTATTAGGAGAATTTCGCAAAATAGAATTATTCTACGTGGTGAAGAGCAAAACTATTTAAAATTAATGTGCATAATTTGTAATTTGAAGTAGTATTCCTCTTTGTACCTGATAGATTGACCCTTGTCAAAATTAGTCAACTTCATCATCGTCTTGCAGTCCTTTCTTCCCATTTAGAATGTCTTGTATTTTAAAAAATGTCATCAATGTGTTCTATTTTTCCCATAAGTACCAGTGCAAGACGGTGTAAAATGATTTCTCCCTCCCTCATAAGACAACACATTGACCTCTGTCTTGCAGCCCATTATCCCCTCACAGTACGTCTTGCATCAGTATCCAATGGCTATTCTACATTCAAGCTTTAATCTAAATCAACAATTGAGTGGTGTGAAATGATATTTCACCCCTCTAAAAAATTGACAATTTCTATCTAATATTACAACCCGAAAACCCCCAGGAAAATGTCTTGCATAGGGTTTTTTTTTTTTTTACGGATATGCGCACTCGCAAGGACAATGTCCTATCACGCTCGAGAAGCGGCAAGTGCGCGGAAATGTCGGTGTATGTTGGTCTTGAAACGGTTCAGGTTGTAACCTGCAGGGAAAACCGTCGCAGGGAGTTTATTCCACAGCGATGCTGTTCTCCAGAGATATGAATTCTGATATAATGAGGTTCTTGGTGCCTCTAGTTTGACAGTAAATTCATGGTTACCGTCTGTTTGACGGGTTCGCCTGGTAGGTGCTACTCTCGGTGGAATCATACGTGCCAACTCTTCAGAGCATTTTCCGTGATAGTACCTGTAGAAGAGAGATAAGTCGCCCACAGATCTGCGATGTTCGAGACCATCCAAGTTACGAGTAAGTGCGGGGTCATTGATCAGCTTGATAGCTCGTTTTTGCACGGTATTCAAAAGCATTAAGGTATGTTTGGGTGCAGCACTCCATATATGTGAGCAGTACTCCATAGTTGGTCGAATCTGGGCTTTGTAGAGTGTCAGCAATTGGCTTGGTGTGTACAGATGTCTTGTACGAAATAGCACCCCCAGCTTTTGGGAGGCCCTTTTAGCAATATCTGCCACGTGACTGTGCCAAGACATGTTCGTCTCTGCAGTAACCCCCAAGATGTTCAACTGACTCTGTAATGTGACAGCACTTCCAGATAGCATGATGTTTGGCTCACCGGTGCTGGTCTTTTTTGAAAACAGAGCTGCTTGGGTTTTCTGCGCGTTGAACTGTACAAGGTTTTTGTTACCTCAGTCCTCTATTATCTCCAGGTCGTTATTTATCTGCGATATTTGAGTTAGTCTAAGATGATGGAATTCACGTGCGGAAAGACCTGTGGGTGGTATGAGTGAGGAGACTACATTGCCATCGTCTGCAAAGCAATAAAGTGGATTTACTGTTTTATCTATGAGGTCATTTATGTAAATCAGGAAAAGAGTTGGCGAAAGGATTGCTCCCTGTGGCACACCAGCATTTATTTGGTAAGAGTTGGAGTTCTGGCCATCCAGTGCAACATAAATGGATCTGTCCTTTAGGTAACTTTCAAACCAAGTGCAAAGTTTCGGCGATAATCCCATTGCTTTGAGCTTGTTGAGCAGATTTTCATGCCAAACTTTGTCGAATGCTTTAGATATATCTAAGGCAATTGTTCTTGTTTCACCCCGCAACTCAATCGCTTTTTGCCATAAGTGAGTGACGTATGTAAGTAAATCACCAGTTGACCTATATTTTCGAAATCCGTATTGCTTATCGTTGATAATTTTGTACTTTTCCAAGTACTTGGTTAGGTGATTGTTCACAACTCTTTCCATTACTTTTGATATCACCGGAAGTAGAGCAATTGGTCTATAGTTTAACGGATCTGTCTTTTTTCCTTTCTTTGGAATGGGTTGTACTGCGGCAGACTTCCATGATGATGGATATACTCCTTGCCTGTAAGACAAATTGAATAATTTTGCGAAAGTTGGGGTGAGTTCGTTGGCGCAATTTTTGAGTACTATTGCGGGAATGCCATCCGGACCCATTGCTTTGTTTGTATCCAGCTTTTTTAGGGATTTTCGTATTTCTCTGTGACAAAAGGGTACCTCTGGCATACTATGGGAAACCCTTTCAATGAACGGTGGAGTTTTTCCGTTTGGCACTGTTAGTTTGGAGTTGGAGGAAAACATTTGGGCAAGCATATTGGCTTTTCCTCTGATGTTGTGGCTAACTGATTATTTTTATCTGTAAGTGGTGGTATGGATGACTTGGTGAAGTTAGATCCAACAGCTTTTGCAAGAGACCAAAAAGACCTAGAACTACTTGGACAATTCAGCAACCTGTTTTTTATTCTTTGATTGTATGTTTCTTTAGCGGAGTCAATAGTAATTTTGCAACTATTTCTGGCTTCTATAAATTCTGTGTGGTTTTGAGCGGTTTGCTGTCGTTTCCAAAGGTTATATGCTCTGTGTTTTTCCTGTACAGCCGTTTGACACTGGCTGTTGAACCAAGGTTTTGCATTAGCTCTACGTTTAGTTGTATGTGGGATATATGCGTCCATTCCAGATAAGATTACTTGTGTTATTTCATTACAGCAAATAGTGGGATCAGCTGTTTTAAAGCAAACCTCTTGCCATGGAAAATCCAGGTAATACTGTTTTAGGTCATTCCATTTTGCCGATTTATAGTGCCACATTTTACGAGGAAGTGGTTGTAGGCTTGGTGGGATGAGCATTTCGCACTTTGTTATTATAAGTTTATGATCGGACGAACCAAGTGGAGTCTCTACTTGAATTGTGTACGAGTCAGGATTGGTGGTTAGGAACAAGTCTAAAGGGTATTCTAATTTTGTTTGTGTACAAATTAACTTAATAAGTAAATGCAAGACGGTGTGAAATTGTATATTTTCCTGGATTATGACGACATTTTCTTGAACATTTTTATCAGCTAAATTCCCCACTCCCATATATTTCACTGCGCAAGTGCGTTTCAGCATCATGTTATCTAACTGATGATCACAATGCAAGACGGTGTAAAATGATTTGATGAAATAGGCCTCGTATCCCGTACTAAATTGAGTGTGGCCAGTTTTGTGTACGAGCGAGCGAAGCGAGCGAGTGCTCTAAGGCCTCACGATATTGGTAAAACCCTTTGCAAATGCGTTGCTTATACTATTTTATCGCATTTTGTCTTCAAATAATTGAGAAATGTTCTTATTTTTGACAAAACAACATAATTTTTGAAATCATAACAAACCTGTGCCTGGTGGCACATGCCTGGCTGGTTTTTCTTTTCGGTAACTTAGAAACCAGTGACATTATTCAAACAAAAAATCAGAAAGAATTTTCGGAACCGCGTCCAGTCTATGGCGTCCAGTGAATTGAATCCGAAGATTTTGGCAACAGCTCGTGTTGCTACAGCAAGGCTGCTGCCTGAGAAATCAAAATCAAAGTATGAGAAAGAATATGACCAATTCCGTCAATGGAAATTAATGAATAACGTGGAAGAAGTGCCAAATGAGGACCTCATGTTGGCTTTTTTTATGAAAAGGTAAATCAATTAAATATAACTGTTTCAAATCATGTGTTCATAAGATATTTTTTCCTAAATTTTGATAGAAATTTGAAATACAAATTTAGTTTTCATGACATTGACATTGTCAAGGTTTAAGATTCTTCTACACGATACTTTAAAGAACGTTTGCTTTTTATTGTTTCAGGCGGGGTTGTCCTGGATCAACATTCCGATTCGTCTATCCGGCAAACGCAAAAAATAGAAGTTAATAATTATATTATCAATTTTTATAATAACCAGAAATAAAATAACTATTTCCTATTTTTAATTTATTTGATTGGCGTGAAATTGCGAAAGCTGCAATTTCGCACACTGTGAATAAGGCTTAACAAATGAAAATTTATTTACAAAATGGTTGCTATCAATGACGTTGCTATGTGGTAAAGTGTTGCTATCGAGGTAAAGTGGCACTTTACCACTCAATTTTGAATGCAGTTATGTATCACAATACTGTCAAAAATGCGATAATAGTATATTACGTACCGAGTAGGGAAGTGTTTCATTACTGTCGAGAGATTTATATAGTCAATCGAGACGCGAAGCGTCGAGATTGACTATTAATCTCGAGACAGAAATGAAAACTTTCCTCCGAGGTTTGTATACTATTTTATTTGCAATCATATATGTAATCTTGTCATTACTGACTTTTTAAAAATTTGGACACTTTACCTGTGTCACTTCCCTCTTCGATTTCCCTCACCGATTTCCCTATTCGACTTCCCTCACCGATTTCCCTCTCTCTAATTTATTTACCTTTGCTGGCAACAATGAAAACATGTCAGGTAAAAACATCAAAGCAGCGAATGACACATTTTGGCATGTTTGTTTTATTTTTTTAATATTAAAAAAATTGATTGACTAATCATAATTAATGGTGTGCTTGCGAATAAAATAGTATGAAAACCTCGGAGGGAAGTTTTCATTTCTGTCTCGAGATTATTAGTCAAGGACTATATAAATCTCTCGACAGTAACGAAACACTTCCCTACTCGGTATTTAATATACTATTATTTGCAATCATATATGTAATCTCGACATTACTGACTTTTTAAAAATTTGAAAGTGACACTTTACTTGTGTCACTTCCCTCTTCGATTTCCCTATTCAACTTCCCTCACCGATTTCCCTCACTCTAATTTATTTACCTTTGCTGGCAACAATCAGAACATGTCAGGTAAAAACGTCAAAACAGGTGAATGACATATTTTGGCATGTTTGTTTTATTTTTTTAATATTAAAAACATTGAATAACTTATCATAATTATTGGTGTACTTGCAAATAAAATAGTATACAAACCTCGGAGGAAAGTTTTCATTTCTGTCTCGAGATTAATAGTCAATCTCGACGCTTCGCGTCTCGATTGACTATATAAATCTCTCGACAGTAATGAAACACTTCCCTACTCGGTATGTAATATACTATTATTTGCAAGCACACAATTAATTATGATTAGTCAATCAGTTTTTTTTATATTAAAAAAATAAAACAAACATGCCAAAATGTGTCATTCACTGCTTTGACGTTTTTACCTGACATGTTCTCATTGTTGCCAGCAAAGGTAAATAAATTAGAGTGAGGGAAATCGGTGAGGGAAGTCGAATTAGACAATCTCAATCACGTGATTTTATAATGGCCGTTCGGGTCAAATATTGCGGTGACAGGGGTGACAAGACGGTGACGTTCATAAGGAGAGCATTTGTGCACATTTGTGTTCTGGCCCTTGTTGCTTTCGAAGTGAATTTTATAGTCTTTGGTGTTTCTATGTATTTTTTATTGGTTTTGGCCATTGTTGTTTTCATGGTGAATTTTATAGTCTTTAGTATTTCTACGTATTTTTCAGTGTTGTGGCCCTTGTTGATTTCAAAGTGAATTTTCTAGTGTTTGTTACGTGCCAATTTATTACGTGGCAAAACGTAACGGAGAAGAGAATAATAAGATTTTGAGGAGGGGGGAAAGTGAATGGGTAGCTAAAAAGAAAAAGAATAGAAAGAAAGTAGAAAGGGTTGGTTGATGGCTGAAATCTAGAAACGTGATTTCGTGTATAGGGTTGCCGACTAGCTTCCAATACGGAGAGTGGTGTGGGTTAATTAATTAACTAAATATAGAGCGCCACCTACTTTTTCCCTGCAGTACACGAAATCAACCGATATAACGAAAGCAGGAAACTTCTACGGGACTATAGCAGCACAACCTGAAATATAAACAAGAAGAAGGAAAAAAAGTGAAACGCTTTGCTACAATCAGGTACGGGTCTTTAATTAAAACTCGAACAGAATGGGTTTGACTCCAGAGCAGGTTCGGAGAAGAAAAGAAATCGCCTAAAAACTAGAAGTACCTAACCTATATACTCTAAAAATAGTAAATACAATAAATTAACTCGAGTCCCTTAAAGTAAAGAGTACCGTACAACAGCAAAATTACCTGAAATATAAATGATCAATATACAAGCTCACTAAATGCAGTACCTTCGTAAATGGCCATTTAACCCCAGTGTACAAGTATTTACCTGTATTCAGTGCAGCATTAATCAAAGTGGAAGTAACAATACGTAACCTGAAGGGCTTTAATATTATGTAACAATATAGGTAGTATAGATACCTAGATACCTAATAAAATTGAAGTACCCAACCATACATAACCTGGATGGCAAGTTTCATAAAAAAAAGGTGATATAATTAATTAAAAATTGTAATAGCAACACATAATCTGAAGGATAATTTTTAAGGTAGTAAATCTGCGTTATTGTGGTGTTTTACTCCAACAAGGGGTTGGCAAGGTTTGATACTAAGACAATACGACACACTTATCAAACCTCAGTAGTCCCTAAACTCTTGGGGAAACCTGACGGATGGAACTAATATCTTCCAGTGTTTCCGATGGCCTGGGTCTGGATCAAGGCCGCAACAAGAAGCAACTCGCCCTGGGCACTAAGGTTTCCAATTGTCTAAAGGAGGCTGAAGATTGTAGGTCCTACTCGAAGTATACCGTAAGCTTAACGTATAACTCTTTACTGAAAGTTAGAGACTGAAGCGTGACGAATAAAAGGGGACATCTAAGGGTAACGATTAAAGCGTAACTTCTAAAGGTGAAGATTAAAGGCCTGAAACAAATGGACTTTATGAGACAGGGCGTGGAGCAATAGGTAGGTATGTCCGATATTCGGAATTTGACCGTATAAATAACAGAAAACTATGCTTTTACATAGGAAATAGAGAAACAGAGAAGATTAATAAGAAAAACGACTCACCAAAATACTTTGACCTTTAGGAACAAACAATTGGTCACGTTGCTTTTTCTCGACTCACAAATAAAATCCACACAAGGCGATTGGGTGCTAAAATAACGATTAGCCACCCTAGATCTATGAGCGAAAACTAGACAACTCAGAAAATCGGCAAAATGTGCCTGAGGAATTTTCCCGAACACTTAATCGTGGAAAGTCCTCGACCTGAATGACCTCTGAATGTCCCTGCAATGTCCTTTAAAAAGTGTCTGTCAAAACTCCACGGTGGAAGGTACTGGGGATTTTGATGGTAGTTGGGGCATGGTACTTATTCAAATTAAGTTAGTACCGGTCATGGACCCTATTTGGAGCGCTGTCAATCTAGACAATCTACTCCGATCAGACATCAGCTGTTCTAGTGTAATTATTGTGATTTTGTTTTATTAATAAATTAATTGTCTATTTATTTTAACCCTACTAACAGGAAATCAATTCCATTAATAAACCTCTAACTTAATGATTTTGGGAAAAATTAAAAGTTTGATGAAAAGTTTGGCCACAACTATTGAAAAGACAACAGTGGCTTGACGAAGGTATGCTATTCATTGAGGCGAATATGCTTATTTCCTTTCATTTTAACCCAGGAAAAATCATCCCGTAACATGTTTCTACGGATTTTTTAATTTATTTATAAATTCTGAGATGGAGAGTGAATATCTTAAGGTATTATTATTAAGGGAAAATCGAGCCTCTGTTAGATTCTTTCTTTTAATTGCAGCAATAAAGCCCTGCGTTGTTTTGATAATTTATATTTGTAGATCAAAAGCCAATGATTTAAAATAGCAGGAACTGAATAAAATTCACATTATCCCTGTTACCTCGACTTCCACACCCAATGGACCTTTCTCATGCAATGAACAACAAGGATAGTTTATTAAGATTTCTGCAATAAAGAAAAAGACACATATAATGACGCGCGATACCTGTGTGGAATGACTTTGACTGGTTCCACTTGTCAAATTGTGCAATTTCGGTTATGTTTCTGTTTTTGTTTATTTTTAAACGTAAATATGACAAAATACGTATCAACATTAATTAGAAAGAAAACCCACCGCAGCAAAAATGTTTGCAGCAAACCTTTAATTGTACATTATTATTATTGTATTTGACATAAAAATCGTTATTTTACGAACCTTCAAATCTCTTTCCCAACTTAAATCGTCTTCATTCGGGTTGAGAGCACGTAACTATTGTTTTCTTACAATTTGATTGCTTGGGAACTAGTGGAAAGAAAGGTTTGACTTCTTTTTAGCCTAATTCTGACAATAACTTATTCAACTCATTTGAACCATTGTATCATAAACAGTTTTTATAATAATTTTCAGCAATATTGATTGATACTGATTGATTATTGAGGTTAGCTTAAATACGTCAGGGTCAGACCGTGTTCAGTAAATTGAAGATTTAATTATCTGTCACCCACAAGATGCGCGCGCAGCACAGGTGAAATGAGAAAGGTCCCTTACGATGCAAATCGCTGGTATTTTAATAGACCTATCTCCTATTACCTGGACCGCGCGCGTCGCTTGTAGGCTGCAGGTGAGCGTCCAATCAGAAGCAAGTTTGTGACAGGCTTGCGTCATATTCTTATTCAGGGGCCAGTTCAGAATGAATCGTTCCTTCTTTCTTTGTAACGTGTAATTTGACAAAGAGCAAACTAATTCTTTACATATTACTTGAACTCACCGCAGTTTCGTTTAAGATTATACTTGACATATTTCTTTGCAATTTCATTGAGCGATGTTGCCGGACGAAACATTTATCAAAATAAAAGTGCAAACGATGTTCATCCACTTTAAAGCTCTTCTTTTGTCTGATTCAAGGCATTGTAAAATACTTGACACTATATCACTTCTTTAATGTTATAATATTAGATTTGTATTGTCTTCATTTATTCTGCAACAATACAATCTGGCTACACTGCAGCCTACGAGTTGCGCGCGCATGTCATCTTTTATTGCTTTCTAACTTGTATTTATTACAATTAAGCTCTCTTTTTCTAATCATGCGATAGGTCTATTAACACAATACCTAAACACACAAAAAAAACACAGAATCCGATAATTCAAATCTTGACGTTTGTCCAGAATGTGACAGAATCAATGACATACAGAATAAACAACACAGTGCTTGATCCAATGTTTGACCCGAACTTCCATATTGAATTTCGTTTTTGACAGGTTAGTAGATTGCCTAATAGGGAAATCGGTGAGGGAAATCGAAGAGGGAAGTGACACAGGTAATGTGTCACTTCCAAATTTTTAAAAAGTCAGTAATGACATGATTACATATATGATTGCAAATAAAATAAATAAATACATTTATTTACAATCATACATGTAATGTTGACTTTACTGACTTTTAAAAAGTTCGAAAATGTCACTTTTTTGACTTTTACTTTCGGCCCACGGGTCGAAAGTTTACTTTCGACCCGTGGGCCGAAAGTGAATGAAATTTTTAAAATTTATTGTATTTTTTGACTTTTACTTTCGGCCCACGGGTCGAAAGTAAACTTTCGACCCGTGGGCTGAAAGTAAATGAAATTGTTAATTATTGTATTTTTTAGTTTTAATCCAAATGAAAATTTCAAAATTCGAATGATTGTAAATAAAATAGTATACATACCTCGGTGAAAAGTTTCATTACTGTCGAGAGATTTAAGTTAGACCGAGCCGCAGCCGACGTCTAACTGAACACTTTCCACCTCGGTATGTAATATACTATTTCCCACAACTTTCATTATATTCTACTTTGAAATTTTGAATCCAGTCTCAAGAGGAAAAAAGTAGATACCAACGGTACTAACGGTACCAACGGTACCAATGAACATGGATGTTTTTAAATTTCAATTGATAAGATAGATAGGGACCTATCGGTTTTGGGCAAAATTCATGCCAGTACGATTCACATTTGAATTAGGGGCGCCAAAGTAGGATCTCGCTCTATCCTGAAAGTAGGCTCGGGCCGGCACTGAATGAAAATAATATTCAGCTTTCTTGGACTTATTTATTAAATTTAAAAATCAAATAGCCAACGTTTCGATTCTGGTTAGCATCATCATCAGGGCCAGATTATTCTAATTAAAAATCAAACACATTGTTTAACTGCATACGTTAAAAATGTTTGTATTATTATGGACTACCATCCAGTCCAAGAAAGCTGAATATTATTTCCATTCCTCATAACCATATTCGTGGACGTGATACTTTTCCGACTGTTACATATGTAATGTTGATTACCCAAAAACAAGTTTTCATGTTCAAATCAAAAAGTTTTTATTATGTGCTTGGTGCTTTCACTCACTTCGACCAGAGTCCTTTTTCAAAAAATAATTAAAAGTGGTTTTTATTTTGCTTGTGTGTAGTGTATAATTCAATATTGAATTTTTTAATAATGTTTAGATATTTTTGTGTTTTTGATACCTAATTTATATTTTTTATCACTATTATTTTTTTTAACTGTTATTGGAGTATTGTCAATGCATTTTTATGTTTTAAGCAACTTTAAGTCAATAAGCAAGATTGAATTAATTAATAATTGTCTAGTCTCCATAGAGAAAATAGCTATTTATACAATAAGTTACGAAATGAGCGTCTTTTAGGCACGCGACGTGAAAATTGTCCAACGAGGCAAAGCCGAGTTGGACAACACGTCTAGTGACTAAAAGACATCGTTTCGTGACGTATTGTATACAATATTTTTTCTACTGGCATTTTATAATAAAAAAACATAATTTTATTTCATTTGAATAAGCCGATTACGCCCAAAATCTTTATTACCTGCTTTAGCTTGACACCTGACACTTTTCATGCGATTTTTTGGATTGGACATCAATAATTAAAATCCCAGAAAGTAGGTAACAACACAAAGTTCTGTTTTGAGTAACCCAATAACGTTCAATTCAATAATTAATTTTTAATATTCATAATAAATATAAAACAAAATTCAAATCTGTGTTTAGTTTAGTGTATTTTTTATTTCTGACACTTTTAGGCACTAGTGCTTAAAAATCACTTTTACGCACTCAAAAGTCACTTTTACGCATTCAAAAGTCACTTTCACGCACTGAGTGCCTAAAAGTAACTTTTACGCACTCAGTGCTTAAAAGAATGTCATTTCAAAACTAAAATGACAATCGAAAAGTTGCTATTATGAAACGTCAGTAGAAAATAACTATTTTTTTTTCTTGTTATTTTCAGCCTTGAAGAAGACTTTAAATAAAGTCGAAACGTCGGCATTTTTTAAAATTTAAAAGGGACTTTGAATTTTTTTTGCCCTAAACCCACAACACTTCCTATTCATACAACTGTTAAGGGCGCAAACCTTCTACAATTAATATAAATAACTATATTTAAAATTTCGAACTTTAGAATCAGTTCCAACAAAACTTTGAAGCTTGGTTTTGTCGATAACTTTAAAACCATAAAGTTGGCACAGATAATATAGCTCTTTGCTTCTCAGTTACCAAAGTGAGTTTAAGTTAATACATCTAGAAACATTAATAAATTTTGTACTTGTGGTCCAAAAATGCTGACACAATTTCAAATTTTTGACTTAAAAATTTTCAATTCAATTTTCAATTCAAAAATTTAAAATTCTGTCAGCATTTTTGGACCACAAGAACAAAATTTATTCATGTTTCCGAATGTATTAACCTAAACTCACTTTTGTAACTGAGGAAGCAATCAAAGTAAAAGCGAAAGCTTTTACAAAAAAAAAAAAAATTAAGAAAAAAAAATAGGAATAAGAATTGGCCGTAACCCCACAATGTATTAATTCATTATCCTAAGACTAGCCACGAAATCTCCTAATCTTTTATAAAAATATATGGAAAAAGTTAATTTCGACCCATTTTCGGTCGTACAAATTAATAAGTTGAAAATTTTGGGAATGCGGTCTGTCTGTAAATGCTAAAACTCATCAGTGGCTCTATATATACAATTTATTTTATTAAATTAATTGTAATGCATCAATTCTGATTTTCCAATAGTTTTTCTATGTTTTTCAAAATTTATTTTACGGGCGTAGATAAAACTATGAATTCACCAAACAACTTTAAAAAAATAGAAACATTCATCACAGTATATCTACCAAAAATACACCAATTAAAAAATAGACGAAAACTTTTTACTATCAATATGAAACAAAATATTTTAAACGTCAAAACGCCAAGTGGAGGCATATTCTAGAACGATTTGAATTATTCAGTTTTACATCGATTTAGTTTTCGCTTTATAAATCCTCACGATTCAAACAAATAATGTGGGTAGTTGCATGCGATATTAATAAATGAACAGTTTGCATCATACAATAAATCGATAAAATCCGATGCGATTTTATCGTAGGTAGGTACCTATAAATATTTTCAATCTTCTAGAGTGAAACTTACGTAAGCGACTTTCAGTTGAATGACAGGATGTTTAATTAAGGCAATGACGCAACACAAAAGAAATTACACGATATTGCAAAGTTATACGATACGAATTAGGCCAAAGCGATTCTGGTTTGAATTTGGAATTTGAGCAACTCGCTTATAGTTAGCACGAACATCAATAACTTCTAATTAGTTTTCCGATTGGAGTCTGAAGTTGGCTTTAGAAATGAGTGATTTCATTGATTAGTTGAAATCGAACAGAAAACTACTTGAGTACCTAAATTTTCAAAAGCCTGTATAGAAAAGTATGCTGAAGCAGAAGGGAGCAGATATAATTGTTTGCAGAATTCGTTCCGAAAGTCATATCCCTCATCGCTTTGTATATAATTTTTTTAAAATCCCGAAAAAAATTAAATTTTAGTAATAATTAAGTCACGATTCAACCACCAAGTTTTCTCTCAAAGCTTAAAACATTGACCCAATCTTTCAATAAACCTCAAACCGTTAACTAACATTAAATTAAATGAGCTCCAAACCCATATCACTCTGTATAATATTTTCTTTACTAAGCTATCGAAATTGAATCCCTGGATTTCAGCCAACAATCCGAGCGAGCAATAAACTGTTGCGGCTTTTAATAAGTACACAAAGAGACTTACCAGTGGTAATTATTGCGACAGACTTCCACTTCATGTCCGCCACCACCCTGGCAAATCCAGAGGCGATTTCGGTCACCCACGGACTCGGTTCTGTTCTGATATCGTTCTTGAATGGCTACGAAAATCACAGTTATTTGAATGGTTGTTCTTAGGCCTATCTTATGAGATTTTGTATTTATGTTGAGGTATCGCCATAAAATGTTAACCAAAAATGGTTATTATTATAAAACAATAATTGAAATTTTGAAGCAAATTTCCGTAGATCAAAGCTAAATTGAAAATAACTCAATTGACGGTAAAATGCCCAATTAAAAAGTTTCGAAATCCCTCTAAAATTGAAATTCAAACTTTTTTCCATTGGCATTGAATGTCTACCCCAAAAGTTTATCTTAGGAATCGGACTTACGGTTGGGCAATTCCATGAGCGGAGCGAAGTATTAAAATAATCAGCGATCTGTTTGGCAGAAGTACAAATTTCTGGATGAAAAGAGCCAACCACCGGGCCCGAACTAGCTGATGACGACAGAACGTGTAGAAGTTTCTGATGGCTCTCGCATGTGTCTGAAACAAAAACAAAAATATATATTAACTGAAGAAAAAATAATTATTTGGAGAAGAATTATTACGGAAAATGTGAATTTGTTCTCAAAGATTTTTAACAATAATTGGCTTGGAGAGATTCAGAAATACTTTATCTTTGAGAATCGAATTATCCGCATAAAGTTTGACACTAGACATTCAAATAATACAAAATAATACAGCACATTTTAGAACTCGAGATTTCCCCTTTCCCCAAATGAACTACTCAACAATAACGTCAATATTCTTGACAATCAACAATTCAAAATACAAGTTTTTTTTTTGTAGCTTGATAATTTCCACGTAATTCAACGGCTTCCGAACAAAAAGAGTAAATCTTCAACAACGAAACAGGAAAATTCAATTTTGAGATTAATAGCCTTCTGCGCCAATGCTACAAAGCATCCGGTTTTAGGCAACTTTTGCCACCGTGTTTACGAACCTTCATAAATCTGAACCGGGATTGCTTCAGGATTTAATTAAAAATAACTTCAATTAGAAAGATTATTAGGGTAAGGAATATTACCAAAATTAATATTCAATTAAGCTATAAGGACAAACTTATTAAACGGCCTAAACTCAAAATTGATTTATGCTCCAACTAAAACCACTACAGCCCAAACTTTCCCGTTGAAATTTCTACGGAATCTGTTACTAGATCAAAAGCTTATATTAATAAAACAAACTTTCCATCTAATCTAATAATAATTCGTCTTGGCTGATTGAATTAAGGTACCTCCGCTCGAATTCGCTTGTCTAGTCGCCATGTGCCCAAAAAGCATTTCTGATAATTTTGGCCATTTGAGGCACATAAGAAAAAAAAAAGATTAATTAACTGCCTGGAATTTCCTTATTTAAAAACAATTGTTCAATAGAAATAATATAATAAAATATTCACGGTCAAAGCGTGTCAGGTCAGCAAAAGTGTCGACCTTTCACTATTCCGGAACATAATAGGTTCATGTCGTAACAAGGTTAGAGACTTAAAATTATGACAAATTATTATTAAAATTATTTTGACTTAGATTAATATAAATTGTGATATTTTTCCTAATAAAATCAGTATTCAACTAGTAGTAAAATATTAGTTGTTTTTACTCACAAAAACCTACTACGGCCAAGTCACCTTGCCTGTAATCTATAGTGAGACTGCTATAGAGTAGTAGGGAATATAAAGGCTCAGGGCTCAGGAATTTTCCCTGGCCTTAACATGGTCCTTCGAGCAAAAAACTAGCAGAAGAAGAAAGCCACTCTACTTGAGCCACACACGCCGAGCAGAGAAGAAGAAAAATACTCCACTGAGCCACAAGCCAGAAGGAAGAAAACCATTACTCTACTTGAGTCTTACACACAAAGCAGAGAAGAAAAAAGCCACTCTAGTCGAGTCGAACCACACACGCCGGCCAGAGAAGAAAAAGCAAAAAAAAAAATAAAATCTTGTTAACACAGCAGTGCCGTAAGAAGCCGCATAAACCAGACGCCATTGAGCCATAGAAGCAAAAACAATGGATGAAACAAACGAGCTAGCCAAACAACAAGAAGAACTCGGGAACGAAATCAACCGGATCTTAATCAATAGCAAAAAAGACCCGGTAACGAGAAAAACTGGTGAATATATAAAAACACGAAAAGCCGCCTTAGACCAAGCATGGGAAAACGTAAGAAAAAACCACGAAGAAATGGTAGCATTGGGCATACACCAGCACACATACTTCACTACAAAATATAGTGAACAAATTAGCAGCATCTACAACGAAGCCAAAGCCTATTTGAAGAACTGCCAAAAAGCGGACGAAAAAGCAAAAGCTGAAGGCGAAAACGAACAAATCGGGCGTATGAACAAAAAAGAGATAATGATCCAAGAAATATTATACGCCGCAAAATCAATCGAAGAGGAATTGAAAGAAACTAAATCAGTCTCAAGATACGCAATATTATTAGAAGAGCTGCTAGATCAATGGATGATGATAAAGAAACAGCATAATGAAATTATGGCTAACGCCTCCAAACTGGAAGAAAGTTACATGGCGGATCATAGGGCCCTAACACAAAAAATACACTTGCTACAAGAGAAAGTTCAGGAAAGAATTAAACAAGGAACAAGCTCTCCCAACTCCAGCCTTCCAACTATGAAACTCCCAACTTTCTCAGGAAAATACGAAAATTGGCCCACCTTTTTTGATCTATTTACGAGATTGATAGATCAAAATTCGTCACTCAGCAATTCCGAGAAGCTGCAATTCCTGAAATCCCAGCTGCAAGGAGATCCGCAAAACATAATCAAGCACTTAATGATTACCGGAGATAACTATGGAACAGCACTGGACCTACTAAAACAACGCTACCAAAATACACAATTGGTCGTCTACAAACTCCTAGATAAAATCATGGAACTACCATCAGTCACGCACGAGTCCGCAGAAAAAATAAAACAGCTCCATGACGTATCAATTGAATGTCTGGAAACAATCAAAAATCTAGGCATTGACATAACATCATGGGATCCATTTATAGGGAGACTCATAACGAAAAAGTGGGACCCAGAAACCAATAAACTATACGAGCAGCAATTACAAGATCCACAAAAAATTCCATCCAGACAAGAAGTATTCGAGTTCCTCAGAAAAAGAATTCAATCTCTGGAATCTATAAGTGGCGTAAGAAAACAGCATCACGTCCCTAGAGACTCACCGAGAGGCGAAGGAAGATTCAAATGTGCTGTATGCCACAACCATCACGCAATTGTGTTTTGCCCAGAGTTTAAGAAGAAATCGGTGTCAGACCGAAACAAAATAAGAGAAAACCAGCTGTGCCAGAACTGCCTACGTCACAGCAATAAATCCAGATGTTACAGCCCAGAAAAATGCAGAACCTGCAACCGGTCACACCACACATTACCTACTTCATCAGGAAATTAATACTAGATACCAAGGCTCCGTTAATGCTGGAAACCACCACAACCATCTTGGATACTCTAGAAATCCAAGAAGCAATCACTATACAGCAAGCAATAGCCACCTAGACATCAAAGAAGTTCTACTTGCCACGGCCCTAGTGGTAAGCCAGGCTGCCGACGGATCAGGAAAAATGCTAAGAGTACTGATCGATCAAGGCTCACAAGCGTCGTTTATAACTGAGCAGGCGGCCCAGCTATTAGCTCTGCCAAGAGAAAGAATATGTGCAGAAATAACAGGAATGGGAAGTGAAGACGCTAGGATATCAAAATCAAAAGTCACCACCCAGTTAAAAGCACGATTCCCAAGTAACTTCTCACTAAATGTCGAACTGCTGGTATTACCAAAAATTACCAGAGCTCTCCCGAACCAACTGTTGCCTGAAATCGAATCTCAACAATGGAAAAAACGACATACTAGCAGATCCTACATTCAACACAACCGGACCAATTGATATTTTACTAGGAGCCGAAGAATACAGCAAAATAATTCTAGAAGGTCTAAAAAAATGCGACTCAGGATTGGTAGGACAGAAAACAGAGTTTGGATGGATCTTGTCCGGACCAATGACAATGAGCAGATCAACCAACCTAAAAATAGCAAGTATGGTCGCTCGCATGGAGGAAGACAAACAGTTGTCAAAGTTCTGGAAAATCGAAGAAGTTCAGGCAAAAAAGCTACTAACAAGAGAAGATCAAGAATGCGAAGAATATTATGTCAGAACAACCAGTAGAAATAAGAATGGCTCTTACACAGTGCGTATTCCATTCAAAGAAAAAACAGACCTAGGAAATTCAAAAAACCGAGCGGTAGCAAGATTGCAGCAGTTGGAGAAGAAATTTTCTCGAGACAAGAGCTTATACAATCAATACGCCCAATTTATGGAAGAGTATTTAACGCTAGGCCACATGAGAAAGGTGCCTTGGAATGAAAAAAATGAAGGAAAATACTATATCCCACATCAGGCAGTGATAAGGGAAGACAGCTCAACAACCAAGCTTAGAGTCGTATTTGACGCCTCATCGATAACCGACAAAAACATTAGTTTAAACCACACCATGCATACAGGCCCTAGATTGCAACAAGATATCTCAGAAACATTGCTCAGATGGCGGAAACACAGAATAGCGTTTGTGGCAGACATCGAAAAAATGTATAGACAAAATATTGATTCATAGAGAAGATCGCCAGTATCAAAGAATAGTATGGAGATTCAATCCTTACGAACCAATACAAGAATATGAATTACTCACTGTGACCTACGGCACAGCCTCAGCTCCATATTTAGCCATAAGAACACTGCACCAATTAGCCCAGGATGAAAGTACCAACTTTGACGAGGCATCAAAAATTCTGATGACGGACTTTTACGTAGATGACGTACTTCTGGAGCAAACAGCATTAAGAAGGCTGAAAAACTTCAACAAGACCTAGTGAAAGCAGGAGGATTCACGCTGAGAAAATGGGCGAGCAATTCAGTAGAATTCCTTCAAAAGATTCCAGACGCTCTAAAAGAGAAAACAACTCTCGAAATAGGCGAGGAAGAAACAAAAAAGTCGTTAGGAATTTTTTGGGTATCTAAAGAAGACACATTACTATTCAGAGTCAATCCATCAAGTGAAACGTGTCTAACAAAAAAACAAATTCTTGTAGCATTTTCATTTTCCTCTAATTTAAATTCATATAAAATGCTACAATTTTGGAACAAATAGTAAAACAATCAATTTTAGTTTTAAGAATGTTTATTAATTATAATTAAATAAATTAATGAATAAACAATATGTTTATCTTGGTAACTGTAAATTCTGGTTGGGAAATCTCTGGCATCAACTTCTGTTTTCTTATGGGTGTCTTCAAGAACCTAGAAAGAGAAAAAAAAATAAATAAATAAAAAATGAGACAAATCACCGATTACTTTTGTGATATAAAAACTTACCTGTATCTATCCCAAAACCAATTCAGATTCCGCTATTGTGGAGTTTCTCTTTGCTCACCCATTTTCAAATTTTTCTATTTTTCCATCACAGTTAAATCCAACCCTGGTGTTTGGTCTATTTTAAATTACGGCTGGCCTTGTCACCGTTCAGCGAATATTTTTGGGGGGATCTCCCACCGCCTTGAACTTGGTTCACGGTTGTAGCAGGGAGGCTTCGTTTTGGTACCAGTGGTCACGGAACCTTTGTCAAGAGCTTTGAAAAATCTAAAATCCGTCCGTATCGCCCTTTTGATTTTTATCAAGATTTGTAGAAGTTGGCGTAGACCACAAAATATTTTGTGAGCTCAGTAGATCCAGTTTCCAGATTTATGGTTGTTGAGCGATTTTATGAGTTATGTGGGATGATTATTTCGCGTAAGTTTCACGTGCCTCGTGGTAAGAATTTAACATCTTCTAATGGTTTTTTATCTTTATAGATCCATTTTTGATTATCCGGTTTGCTTTCGATTGGTATTAAATTGCTGCTGATATTCGCATTGTAATTTTCACTTCCTAATTTATTGGAGGGTCCAAATTAGAGTCCAAATCAGAGTCCAAATCCAAATCCAAGTCTAAATTCCGATTCAAGTCTAAGTTCAGAGTCAAGCCCAAGGGGAAAATGTCTCCAAATTTTATAATGAAGATCCAACCCGTGCAAGTACCAACTAGTCGGAGTTATAGTTCTGGTCCACTTTGCGCCCATTTGATCTCTACTCTTACTAGAAAATATCCAGCTTCGAATTCGTCCAGAGCCCAATAAGCCAGATTTGGGACTTTATGGATGCATAGAAAATCTAACAGGTTTGCTAGAGATTAAGGCAGCTCAGTGAAAAACCAAATTAAAAAAAAAATATGCTTTAACTTTCAAACATTTTCTTACATTTTTTTTAGTTTTTGAAATAATGATTTATCTATATTAAGGTATAATGTGAATAGCCGATTTGGTATTTTTTTTATTTTATTTTTATTGCGTATATTATTCAGGTATTTTTGAGTAAGACCCCAAAACCCCGAAGATTCATGAATTTTCCCCAGGTTTTCCGTGATATAATTATTTAGGGTAGTACAATTCAACCAAATAGTGCTATATATATTTAACAATCCTGTTCATTATTACAAAATTCTACAATATTATACACCGGTGTAATTGTACAGTGTACAGTGTGTTCCTTACTGTTGTCCAGGAAAATAAAGTTTCATTTTTTGGGGAGTACTGAGTATTTGTTTAGAGTATCTTTCTTATTTTCAGGTCACAGTTTCAGGTACTTTTCAAATTAAGTTTTTCTAATTTTTTTTCTTAGTTGACATTTCAACATTATTTAAACTGTAATAATTATGTAAGTAATCTCTAACTTAAAAAAATTAGTGGCGTCCAAATGGCAAGGTCAAAATCAAGCAAATATTATCTGAACCCATTTCCCAATGCCACTGATGAAAAGCTGCCGTGCTTATATGTTTAGTGGTTGTTTTCCGGAATCAGAAAAAATCAGGAAAATAATTGCTACATTCTATCCGAAATAGCCCGAATATTCGATCCTTTAGGAATGCTGTCCCCGTTCATAATAAAAGCTAAGCTACTGATGCAAGATCTATGAATCCAAGAACTAGAGTGGGATGAGCCAGTAAATCCAGACATACAGGAGAAGTGGCAACAATTCAGAAATGATGTTCAACACATCAAAAATATTAGAATTCCAAGATGGATTTATTATGATGAAACCGAAATCGAAATAATCGGATTCTGCGACGCTTCAGAAAAGGCATATGGCGCAGTAGTGTACAGCAGAGCAGTAGTAGCAGGAGAAGTTCACATTAACGTGCTACAAGCAAAGTCAAAAGTAGCTCCCGTGAGAAACAAAACCACATTCCCAAGGCTCGAACTATGTGCAGCCGTTCTACTAGCGAACTTAATAAATAAAACAGTGAGAGCATTAGATGTTCCCGCAACCACATATGCATGGACAGATTCAATGATCACCCTTGGGTGGATAAAAGGCAACCCCCTGCGGTGGAAAACTTTTGTCGCAAACAGAGTTGCCGAAATTCGACAGTATATTCCCCCAGAAAATTGGTACCACGTGAGAACGAATGAGAATCCAGCCGACGTAATATCCAGGGGAGTTGATCTTAACATACTTCAAGACTTGCACTTATGGTGGAATGGCCCCAAGTGGTTAAAAACAAAAGAGGATTGGCCAACGCATGTCGAAATTCCAAAAATAGAGCAGGAAGTGAAAAGATGTCATCAAGTTAACATCCAAAGGATTGAAGAAGAATGGACTAGATTTTCTAGCTTCACAAGGATGTTAAAAGTTCTATCATATTGTCGACGATTTCTCAGAAAACCAAAAGTAGAGCAATTAACGAAAGAAGAACTAGACAACACCTTGAAGGCAGTTGTGAGGAATTTACAAAAAATAGAGTTCCAACACGAATATTCCGCACTAATGGAAAAGAAGAAATTAAATTCGAAAAGCAAACTATTAAGCATAAACCCAATATTGGATCAAGAAGGCGTCATGAGAGTAGGAGGACGTCTAGAAAATTCGGTACTACTGTCCAGTGACCAGAAACATCCAATGATTCTGCCTCGCAAAAACCACTTGACAGATTTGATCATTCGTCATTCACACGAAACAACACTTCATGGAGGAAATCAAATGACGCTCGCACACACACGAGAAAAATTCTGGATCATTAATGCAAAAAAAGCAGTGAAATTTAATATCAATAGATGCGTGAAATGCATCCGATACAAACAACAAACAGCGTATCAACAAATGGGAAATCTGCCAAAAGAACGAATAACGCCGTCGCCACCCTTCTCGCACACAGGCGTAGATTACGCTGGGCCGATACAGGTTAGAGCAACAAAAGGGAGAGGCCACAAATCATATAAAGGCTACATAGCCGTATTCGTGTGCCTGGCCACAAAAGCAATACACCTCGAAGTGGTGAGTGATATGACGTCAGATACATTCCTAGCCGCATTCCGACGCTTTACGGCACGGAGAGGACACTGCAGTCACATGTATAGCGACAATGGAACAAACTTTGTGGGAACGGGAAATCAAACAAATCGCAGAAGATCCAAAAACTCAAAGTCAAATCAGTACTCTTGGTACCCAGTGGCACTTCATCCCCCCAGCAGCGCCGCATTTTGGAGGTATATGGGAAGCCGGAGTGAGTGAAGTGGATGAAACATCACTTGAAAAGAATTATGGGAGATACAACATTGACTTATGAAGAACTGACCACGCTGCTACACCAGATTGAAGCTTGTCTAAATTCACGGCCGTTGTGTGCACTAACAGAAGATACCGATGATCAAATGGTCCTGACTCCAGGGCATTTCCTAATTGGACGATCAATGTTAGCTCCACCGACTGATCCAATCAGCATAGAAATCAGCGGAAGTCACAATCAAAGATGGAAATTAGTTCAAAAGATGACAAGAGACTTCTGGAAAACATGGTCAACGGACTATCTCAATCAGCTCCAGATGAGATACAAGTGGAAAACTCCTCAAGAAAATTTAAAGATTGGCACAATAGTGCTCATAAAAGAAGACATCAGTCCATCAAAATGGCCTTTAGGAAGAATCACAGAAGTACATCCAAGCCGTGACGGAATGGTACGAGTTGTATCACTAAAAAAGCGAGATAACGTTGAGATAAGAAGAGCTATAACAAGTCTGGTGCCACTTGACCAAGAAAATAACGAGAAAACAACGAAAAAGGCGAGTCAAAGCAAAGTTATTCAAGCAAATACGTCAACGAGTATTTCTCGAAATCAGCATAAGGGAATTAACCTACCTCACGTCATATTATTGTTCATGACAGGCATAATGTGTCTACCCACCAGTTTAGCAAACTACACGATCCATATTCCAGAAAAAGGAATCTACGTGGAACATTTAGGCACCGCGAGAATAAGCAGGGGCATATTTCGGATGCAACTGGACGTTAACAAAACCAGAATTAACCAGGACGCAAGAGAAGTAGAACAGGTTGTGTCCCAATTTGGCGAATTATGCAGTAGCACAATCAACCTAACAGAAGAAACACAATGCAGCGATCTAGTCAAACATCTAAAAGAACAAGAAAAGGAAGTGGAATTAATAAAAAAAGAGTCTACAATTCCTGAACAGACGCGAAAAAAGGGGAATTCTGGGAAAAGTACTAACGGCAGTATTTGGAGTCAACGAAGAAGTGTATATGGATATCGACAGCCTAAGAAATAATCAAGAAGAACTTATAGAGTCATCTCAACACCAAACAAAGATCATGCTTACCACTCTATCGTCAGTAAACGAGACGGAAGGTCGCATCGTACAGCAATTACAAAGATTCACCACTCAACATCCATTTATTAAGTTCATACAATCTGGCAGGTAACTTCATAGCCGAAATCCAAAACCACTACACCAAGCTGTATCAAGTGATATCTGGAAGAGCAACAATCTTGGATTTAATAGCTCCATCAGAAATCCACAGAAGCATTGACAACGCAAATAAAAAACTTCCATCAAACTTGAAAATAATACATACTCCAGAGGAAAAAACAAAAACAGAACAAAGTGAGAGAGTGTATAGAATTTTTGGATACTTTATCATTGAAGACATAGCAGAATTCCAGTTACTAAAAGTAATTCCAACTCCATTAAAAATCGAAAAAGGGTCTTATTGGACACTGGACATTCCAAATGAAGTACTAGCAGTAGACTACAACAATCAACAATACTTCCAGCAAAGTGACGAAGAATTCAAATTGTGTGACCCAGGCGATGGCACGGATTTTGTATGCAACCCCAGTACTGTTAAAAACTTAGAAACGAACCCGCATTGTGCTCTAGATGAAATTTACGGACGCCAAGTAACCTCTTCATGTAAAGGCCGGAAGAATGCAATCGCATCTATAGTATGGAGAAGATTGTATATGCCAAACACATGGCTATTTATCGCAGCATCACCAACACAGATAGCCATAACATGCAGCGGCATCAGAGAAGATATCAGTCTGAAAAATACTGGGATACTCCAAGTATCACAAGACTGCATCATAAAAACCAAACGAAACATCCTGACTCCAAAAAGGCTAGAAACCGTTCCAGTAGTAGTCAGTTACTCCAAAGCAACCGCACTACACATTAATCAAATCCAAACCTCAAGCAATCCAAGTTCACCAATCGAAGACGAACCCATCCTCAACATAAATGACAACTTCCAGTCAATAGTCCACGACGAAGAAACAGTCAGAAGTCAACTTGAATACAATCTGGGCAAAAATCCGAAACCACACATATGCAAGCAATGGCATAACCCTGTGCATAATCACGATAGTATTGACAGTGGTCATGGCAGGTCACTACGCGCGCCGCCACCGCAGGCGAGCATCAAAGTCACACAACCGACGCCTCGGGTCAAACACCGCTAACAACGAAACACACAAATCAACAGATACGGATGACTCGTCCCCAGCAGCACAGGAAATGATCGAGCTACGTCCTCTACGCAGCATGCTTTCCACAGACAGCCGGGAGAATGTCTAGTCGCCATGTGCCCAAAAACCATTTCTGATAATTTCGGCCATTTGAGGCACATAAGAAAAAAAAAAAGATTAATTAACTGCCTGGAATTTCCTTATTTAAAAACAATTGTTCAATAGAAATAATATAATAAAATATTCACGGTCAAAGCGTGTCAGGTCACCAAAAGTGTCGACCTTTCACTATTCCGGAACATAATAGGTTCATGTCGTAACAAGGTTAGAGACTTAAAATTATGACAAATTATTATTAAAATTATTTTGACTTAGATTAATATAAATTGTGATATTTTTCCTAATAAAATCAGTATTCAACTAGTAGTAAAATATTACTGTTGTTTTTACTCACAAAAACCTACTACAGCCAAGTCACCTTGCCTGTAATCTACACTGTGGGCCAAGTTGGAACATAATTTGACCAGTAATAACTTTTTTGTCTGTTTGTGGATTTTAATGATTTTTGGATATGATATTAGTCAATATGTTTTTGTTGTCACCTTAAAATTAATTAGACCAATTCTAGTTAGGACCAGACTTAAGACGATTTCATTAAATCGGTGCATTCAAGTTCGTTGCAAAAACGAACTGCGCTACTTACAGACCAATTTTTTTTTTTTTTCAGAAGTAGATTTATGGGAAAACAAATCCTGAAAATATCGATATTTTAGAACCAAAAACTTGAGAAACTATAATTTTTTAACTAACAGTTCAAATAGGAAATTTTGTAATACTTTATTTAATCCAGATTGCTTTGGAGATAACACATTGTCATATTTTTGACATTTTAGTAATCTGTTTAATTTAAAATGAGTAAACATGGTCCTATCGTTGGAAGATAAAATTTTAATTAAAGGGTTGATGGAAAAGAATATGGGGGCACGGAAAATTCTTAAAATGTTTCCAGAAAAAAACTAGAGCTTAAGTACCGTAAGCTACTTTTTAACAATTCAAATTAGGGTGGGTCGTGGTAGAAAAAGAAGTGGACGGTGTCAAGAAAATATTTTAAGAGTTCGGCAAATTGTCGAAAATATTAATCCACCAGATGTGATAAGTTCCAGAAAAATTTCAAAAATCACAAGAATAAAGCGAACGACAGTGCGAAGAATTTTAAAAAGTGATCTAAACCTTAAGGTATACAAAAAAATGTATTGCCAAAAATTGAGTGCAGAAAATAAAAGAAAAAGGCTTTTAAGATGCCAACACCTTCTGAGAAGATTTCGTAGCAGGGAAGATATCTCAAAAATTTGATTTTCCGACGAAAAAGTTTTTTTTTTACGCCAACCGAAAAATACCCAAAATAACAGGGTTTACTCAACAGCCGCAAAAAAGCGAGAGGTTCCATTAGATAAACTTCTAATTCCAAGGGCACATTTTGCAGAGTCGGTCATGGTATCTTTGGCTGTTTCTAAATCAGGAAAAACAAGTGTTATATTTATTGCTAAAAATATTAAGATTAATTCAGAAGTCTATCAACAGCATGTGCTTGCAAATTTGCTTTTCGAAATTGAAAATATAACTGCTAATTACTGCTTTCAACAAGACGGTGACCCTTCTCATACTTCTCGCAGCACAATAAGATTTTTACAAGAAAATTGCCCGGAAATTATCGAGCCAGATTTGTGGCCGCCTAACAGCCCCGACTTAAACCCCGTTGATTACTGCATATGGGGAATTCTGGAGTCCATGATTTATGCGAATTACAATATTACAACAATCGAAGAATTGAAAAATCGGATCATCTATTGCTGGGAGAGATTTAGTCAACGCATTATAAACAATTCTATTAACCAATGGAGAAGACGCTTACAGACCGTAGTCGATAATGAAGGGGGCTTCATCCATAATCAATTTCTATAAAAAATGTTGGACTTTCTTTGTTTGTTATTGTTTACAGTTACCAATTGTCTTGTTTTATAATCCCTAGTGTTATTTAATATCATAATAAACATTTATTTATCTGAATATTTTGTTTTAAAGATGAAAGAATGAAAAATGTCTATTCACAAAACAATCTCCAATACTGATTGAGTATTTATTAGCTAATGCCGACAAGGGAGACAAGCACCGTTCAATAAAAAAAACTTTCAGTTCTGTGGTTTTGGTTATAAAATATTGTTGATTTCAGGACTGGTTTTCCCATCAATGTCCTTCTTAAAAACAAAATTTGTTGGTTTGTTAGTGCAGTTCGTTTGTGCAACGAGTGTTGGAAACATGTTCCAACAATCATGCTATCTCTTTTTGATGGCAAAATATTTTTATACATATAAAGTTTGCAACACTGCAGCGTTGTCGTCATGTCTATTTTGTCATGTCTGTCAATATATTGCGCGCCATTTTTGTCATTGCAGCAGTGTAGCTTGGAGCTTGTCCACGTTAACAAGCATCCAGAAACCTTTTCACATTTTAATAAATTTTATAATCTAGCTCTGCCCTGTTGGGCATCTAAGCAAGCTCTGGCTTCTTGTCATCTTGTAGTAGTAATTGTAAATAGTGTAAATATTGTGTAAATTGTTGTAAATATAGTGTCAGTGAAAAGCGCGTGTGTTTTAGTTCCCTATCCAGTCGATCATCCAGTCCACCTAATTATACAGTCCACTAATTATCAAGTTATTTATCTTCCATTATGTGGTTTTGCACATAATTTTGGCCAGTTCGAGCCGGATACTGGATAGTTCGGAACCTAAAAGTGCTTTAAAAACCCTCAAAAAGTGCCTTTTTAGTGGTTATTGATTGTTCCATCGTGATTTTTGGCGCCATGTGATGCAAAAAAATCAATCATCCACTGTGCAGTCTGCACGTGTCTCAAACAACGTTGGGTTCCACGTGCCACCAGCGAAGGTTTCCGCCGGAACCGGAAGTGCGTAAGTAGAGTGGGGCGGAGCAAACAAACTTCACTTGTCAAATTCAAAAGGGTGCTTCTTTTTCTCGTCTGGTTCAACCCAAGTCACCCCGGGTGCAGTATCCTTGCTTGGTGCAATGAAGTACAGCCCCGGAGCAACGAACATGAAAGTGAGAGTTCACCACCCCGACAGCTTAACCTCAAATTAAATGTCAAACATTTGTTTACGTTTTGTTGTTTGTGTATTTTGGATTTTTGCAGTGAATTTGAGTGAATTTGCATTATTTTTGAAAAACTGAATTTTTTCGCATTAATTATTGCTATTTTTTCATTATTTATTTAAAGGATGAACAATTATCCGTTTTTCGTTTTGTTAAGTACCTAGTTTTTTAAAAAAAAAATCTAATTTATTAGGTAATTTTAAATTTTGTTTATAGATTTCTTTTGATATTTTCTTATTTTTTTGATTGTAAACTTTGTAAATATGGCTACCAAAAAGCAAATTGATAAATTATTGTCAAAGAAAAAGCAAGCAATCGACTCCATGGTTAGAATAAGTCGTTATATTTCCGATCACAAATCTGATCCTGACAGTGAGTATAAAACCGACCAATTTTTAGTTCGGAAGGAAATATTGCAGGACAGTTTTCAAAAGCTTAAAGACATTCAAGTTGAAATTCTGTGCCTTGATGGTAACTATGATGATTCAATTGATGATGTAGAAACTCTTTTTTATGATGTCATTGTAAGTATTAAAAATTGTTTACCTAAATCTAATTTACCAGGACCAGCTAATACTAGTAATTTAGCAACTAATATTGCTCAATCGGTTTCAATTCCACCTACTCAAAGTAATAATTTTATTTCTGCTGCTAAATTGCCCCCAATCGAGATACCTACCTTTGATGGAAAAAATTTAACCAATTTCAAATCTTTTATCGATATATTTAATGCTGTCATCGATAAAAATCAACAGTTAAAAGATGTTGAAAAGCTCTTTTATTTGAGAAATTATTTGAAGGGTGAGGCTTTAAGCTTAATTGATAATCTGCCACTAATAAATTCTTCATATCAAGGTGCCATAGATATTTTAAATAACAGATTTAATAATGAAACTATGATCATAAATTCACATATTTTTTCTATTTTGGATATTCCTGCCATACAAAAAGGTACAGCTCATGCACTTAGAGATTTTGTAAGTCGCATCAAGCAGCAAATTGGAGCTCTCAAAAACCTAGCCCAGCCTGTTGACAACTGGGACATGGTGATGATTTGTATTTTAAGTAGAAAAGTTGACCAATTTACCAACAGAGCCTATCAAATAGATCGTGATAGTTCCAAATTGCCGACTTTGGATGAATTCTTGGCCTATTTAGAAAATAGAGCTACAGCCTTAGGGGCAACTAGTAGTACCCCAGAGCATAAAACTAAAGAAAAGGTTTACGGTTTATTAACAAAACAAAGCAATGTAAAATGTCCCTTTTGTTCAATATCTGGACATAAACTGTATAATTGTAAAAAGTTCAAATCCGTACTAGTAAAGGATCGTATATCTTTTGTCGACAGACAGAATTTTTGTAAATTATGTTTGAATATTCATTCTGGAAAGTGTAAAATGTTGTTTCGGTGTGGTATGTGTCAAAAGGAACACAATACCCTGCTGCATTTGGACAAGCAATGTGAAAATAATAATTTTCCTACTGAACGCAGAGTCATGTATTCCAATGCCTCACAGCAAGAATCTGTACTTTTACCTACCTTAAAAGTAAAAATTAAATCTAATAAAGGCAAATATATTTACGCCCGAGGTCTGGTTGACACCGGCTCTCAGATTTGTTTAGTAACAAACAGTTTAGTTGAAAAGCTAGGATTAAAAGCCTTTAATAGTTCTTTGAATATCACTGGCATATCGGAGACTAAAACTAAAATTAATAAATCAATAAATTTAAATATTGAATCTTTGGTTTTTGATTATTCAAAAAACATAAAGTGTGCGCTTGTTGACACTATTACAAGCAATTTGCCTAATGTAAGTTTTGATATTTCAGAGTTTGAAACGCCTCGGAATATTCATTTGTCTGATGACAGTTTTTACCGCTCGGGACCGATTGATTTTTTATTGGGTGCTAATGTGGCGTTTGAAATTTTTCTCTCGGAGAAGCTTAAATGCAACAATATATATTTTCAAAACACCCTATTCGGTTATATTGTAAGCGGTGCAATTTCTGCTTGTGCAAATGTCACATGCAATTTTTTTGCGTTTCACGCGACCTATTCAGATCTTGAAAAAACCATGTCTCAATTTTGGGAAACTGAGAAAGTCCCTGAGATATTTCCAGAATATCCCAGCGAGCAAGAAGCTTGCGAGTCTTGTTTTCAAAATTCTCTTGAAATAATAAATAACCAATATCAGGTGAAATTGCCACTAAAACAAACTGACATAAATTTGGGGGATTCATTTTCAGTGGCTATAAAGCGCTTTGAAAACCTGGAAAAAAGATTTAGAGTTAATCCTGATCTTTTCTCACAATATAAGAGTTTCATGGATGATTATTTGAATTTAAATCATGCCAAAATTGTCAATTACCCTGTAGAGGAGTTAACTAATGGTTCGATTTATTTCATGGCGCATCACCCCGTTATAAGGGAAGACAAAAAAACCACCAAACTCAGAGTTGTCTTTGATGGCAGCATGAAATCGAAACAAAAGAAATGTATAAATGACTTCTTGTACAATGGGGCAGTAGTCCAGAAAGACTTATTCGATATTCTTGTTTGCTTCAGAACTTATAAATTCGTAATTTTAACTGACATAAAACAAATGTACCGCATGGTTTTAATTCACCCGGAACACCGGCCATTGCAAAACATTCTGTGGAGAGATCATCTCGGTTCCTTACAGTATATTCAATTACAGACAGTCACCTATGGCTTGAAAAGCTCGTCTTTTTTAGCAACGAGGTGTTTGGCTGAGCTGGCTCACTCAGAAGGTAAAAAATTCCCTCTCGCAGCAAAAGCTCTTTTAAATAATACATACGTAGATGATATCTTATCGGGTTCTGACACAATTGAAGAGACCATAAAGCTTAGAGACGAATTAATTTCTTTATTGGGTTCACGATCATTTTTTCTGCATAAATGGTGTACCAATGAACCAAACATTTTGAGTGGCATCCCTAAAGATAAACAAAATTTCGATGAGGTTGATATGAGTAAGAATAATTTTACCGTAAAAACACTAGGCCTAACTTATGATACCATTTCTGATCATTTTAAATTGTCAACTCCTAAAGTTATGGACATCAATGAATATTTAACAAAGAGACAAGTACTCAGTTTGATCTCCAAATTTTATGACCCTTTGGGGTTGGCAGGCCCGATTTTGGTGGCAGCCAAAGTAATCATGCAAAAAATTTGGACATGCAAACTTAGTTGGGATGAAGTATTGCCCGATGATTTGTTGGACATTTGGAAAAGTTTTATAAAGGGTTTTATTAACATGCAAACTTTGGAGATTCCTCGGAATTTATATTTCACAAACGCAAATAGCATTGAGCTTGTAGGGTTTTGCGATTCGTCCATGATAGCATATGGAGCAGTCATTTATGTAAGAACATTTTTTCCTGACAGAGTACATGTAAATTTAGTTTGTTCAAAGTCTAGAATAGTACCTATAAATAAAAAACTTACCATTCCTAGATTGGAACTTAATGGAGCTTTGCTTTTAGCAAATCTGGCAAAAAAGGTGTCTATCTTATTGCAATCAAAAATTGATAAAGTATTTATTTATTCTGATTCGACCATTGTACTTGCTTGGTTAAAATCAGATCCTCTGAAATTAAACCCTTATGTGGCAAACAGAATTATAAAAATTCAAAACTTAACTTCAACTTTTAAATGGTTATATATTAACACGAAAGAAAATCCTGCCGATTGTCTATCCAGGGGTCTCGAGCCTCAGGAAATTGAGTCAAATAATCTGTGGTTCCACGGTCCAAACGTTCTTTCTGATATTAATTTTTGCCATAATGAGATTCCTATAGAAATTCCTGCTTCCTTGCCAGAAGAAAAAATTTTAACACAAGTCATAAAAACAAAGCCAAATTCATTTTTTGAAGATTTTTCATCCCTTAGAAGACTTCAAAGAGTTTTTGCCTATATACTTAGATTTGTTCACAATTCTGGAAAAAATTCTGGTGAAAAACTTGAGGGAAGTTTGAAGCTTTCAGAACTGGAACACAGTCTTAGAGTAATCATAAAATGTGAGCAAGACTTTTACTTTTCTAATGACATTAAATCTTTACTTTCCAATACCCCTTTAAAATCCTCATTAAACTCTTTGTCGCCGTTCCTAGATGGCAATGGATTATTGCGAGTGGGTGGAAGGTTACATAATTCAAACATTCCATATAATCAGAAACATCCTGTGATCTTGCCCAAGGAAAGTCACATCACCAAATTAATTATAATACAAGAACATTCAACTTTGTTGCACGCTGGACCAAGACAAGTTTTAGGTTCCCTAAACCTCAATTATTGGCTCATAAATGGAATAAGATTAATTAAAAAAGAGCTACACAAATGTGTGATTTGCTTTAAATTCAAAGCAAAATGTTCCACTCAATTAATGGGTTCCTTGCCGGAAAAAAGAGTCTGTTCAGCCAGAGTGTTTCAAAATGTCGGGGTAGATTTTTGCGGTCCCTTCCTCGTTAAGCAATCTCGAATTAGAAAATCCGTAAGTTCCAAGGCATACATAGCACTTTTTGTGTGCTTTTCAGTCAAAGCAATTCATATGGAACTGCTTTCAGACCTGACAACCGAAAATTTTCTAGCTGCTCTGAAGCGTTTTATTTCGCGGAGGGGGAAGCCCGCAAATATTTTCTGCGACAATGGTTCCACGTTTAAAGGAGCCGAGAATAAAATCAAAGAGTTTTATAACGAAACAGAAAAAATTGAAAATTATTCCCTTCAGGAAAAAATTACATTTAATTTTATACCGAGCTATTCTCCAGTTTTTGGTGGTTTATGGGAAGCTGGAGTAAAATCGGCAAAATTTCACATCAAGCGAGTCATAGGTAGCAATGAGCTTACCTATGAACAATTTAATACTCTTATTGTCCAAGTAGAAGGAATTTTAAATTCCCGACCACTTGTAGCCTTGTCACAAGATCCTTCAGATTTGGACTATTTGACCCCTGGTCATTTTTTGATAGGTGCGCCTATCACAAGCTTTCCTGACCCTGATTTGACGGAAATTCCCCAAGGTCGACTTAAGTTTTGGAAATTGTGTGTCCAGATGCAGCAGCATTTTTGGAAAAAGTAGTATCACGACTATCTAACGCAACTCCAAAATAGGCCAAAATGGCGTGATGAGATGCCTAACCTTAGGGAGGGCTTGTTAGTCATTTTAAAAGAGGATAATGTACCTTCTTATAAGTGGCCAATGGCAAGAATAGTTAAAGCAATACCTGGAAAGGACGGCAAAGTAAGGGTTGTCGAAGTGAAAACCAAAAAAGGTATTTATCTCAGATCGGTTACCAAGATTGCAGTGTTACCGATTGATGACAATAATTGTTAATAATATTTTTGAAAATTATTCACAAAATTCTGTACATATATTTGTAAAACATTTAGATTTATATTTATATTCAATTAGCTATACTCGTATATACATACATAATGTCATACTATGTGTTCCAGAAATGTTTTTAGCTTTAATTGTTAGTTAAGTTTTCGTTTACTGGATCATCATTGAAATCATACCTTTTTTTAAAAAAAGGGTTGCTTACTTTCTCTTTAATTTTTTTATTTTTTTTTGCTGGAAAATTTTACCTTGGTTTCATGTGAAACTCTAGGCCCCCCAGCATGTTGGAAACATGTTCCAACAATCATGCTATCTCTTTTTGATGGCAAAATATTTTTATACATATAAAGTTTGCAACACTGCAGCGTTGTCGTCATGTCTATTTTGTCATGTCTGTCAATATATTGCGCGCCATTTTTGTCATTGCAGCAGTGTAGCTTGGAGCTTGTCCACGTTAACAAGCATCCAGAAACCTTTTCACATTTTAATAAATTTTATAATCTAGCTCTGCCCTGTTGGGCATCTAAGCAAGCTCTGGCTTCTTGTCATCTTGTAGTAGTAATTGTAAATAGTGTAAATATTGTGTAAATTGTTGTAAATATAGTGTCAGTGAAAAGCGCGTGTGTTTTAGTTCCCTATCCAGTCGATCATCCAGTCCACCTAATTATACAGTCCACTAATTATCAAGTTATTTATCTTCCATTATGTGGTTTTGCACAACGAGCTTAAATGCACTGATTTAATGAAATCGTCGGAAGTCCGGTCCTGACCAGAATTGGTCTAGTTAATTTTAAGGGGATAACAAAAACATATTGACTAATATCTTATCCAAAAATCTTCGAAATCCATAAACAGGCAAAAAAATTATTAATGGTCAAATTATGTTCCAATTCAATTTGGCCCACAGTGTATAGTGAGACTGCTATAGAATAGTAGGGAATATAAAGGCTCAGGGCTCAGGAATTTTCCCTGGCCTTTTCACGCTTATTGGAAAAGTTTTATTCGAAAATATAATGTAGGTAGGTACCTATATTGTTTTACTAATGACCAAAATAACTGCCACAAATGAGGAAATTATTATTGGAAGGGTGTTTACTTTTTGCAAACACTAGCACGAATAAAATTTCCATAGTATCAATTAATTAATTCAATTATTTTAATTTGTATAACTAAATTCTCGTTTGTGTAAACAGCAATGCTGACCTTCGCCAAGTTCAAAATAAATACATTTTATTATAATTATTAATAAAAAGGTTTTATTAATAGTTATTATTAAGTAAGTAGCAACAAGGGATGTCGATAGAAGTTTTCTATTGGCATTGATACAACATTATACAAGCTTAAAGGGGGTTTTATAAGCCGCATTAAGCTGCAACATCAAAAAAGGGAGGCACAGTTGAGCTTACACAATTTTTTCCACAACACAGCACATCTTTCTTGTGCAGGAAGAGAAATGGAGAATAAATTTCGTCCTTCTGGAATTAAACGTATAATTTTGAGTCTGAATCAATTCATGCGAGCAGATTTAGCATATCGAGATTGAATGAATGTAGAAAATAATGTCAGTCTCTAGGAAGCATAATAAAGCCGAAATGTTTGAAAATAGTGCAGCAGAAAAATTGAAAAACTATAAAATATTATTCTCTTGCTCTTGGCAGGATTGTATCTTTGCAAAGATAACTCCAAATAAACTGAAATTTCCAGGATTCGTAATCCTTCATTTGAATACATATTGTAATGACCCGAGAAAAATAGACCCGGAATTTACAAGTATTAAAAAAATGCAACAACAGTTAATTTAAATGTAATCGAATAATCAAAAATTGAATCTCCAGTATTTCAAATCAGTATCGATAAATTGAAAAATTATGAAACAAATTAGCGTTGACATAAATGCATGCAGACGCATTAATTAAAAGTTGATGAAAAAATTTCTTGTCTCCACTGTGATTTGAACTCAGGACCTCTACATTTTCAGTGTAATGCTCTACCAACTGAGCCACCGAGACCTGTTTCATTTCTACCCAGTCGATCAAGTCTTTCATCAATTTTTAAGTTGTTAGTTTTGTGACCATCGGCAACCTTCGGCGGTTACCGTTGGTATGGGAGTGAGTTAGGAGGTATGGGGAACACATTCGCAATTAATGGTTGTTTGGAAGCCATTATCCCTTCAACCAGATGCGTCGTCGACATATAGCGACATCGGCAGGCATCGGAATCGGACGCCCAACCATCAATATCAAGCCAAATATTTTTTACAATTTTTTTAGAGTTTTTATCGTCTGTTATATAATTCAAAGAGTGTTAATTTTAGTTGATCGACTGGGTAGAAATGGAACAGGTCTCGGTGGCTCAGTTGGTAGAGCATTACACTGGAAATGTAGGGGTCCTGGGTTCAAATCCCAGTCGAGACAAAAAAAAAAATTCATCAACTTTTAATTAATGCGTCTGCATGCCACTAAAATTAACACTCTTTAAATTATATAACAGACGATAAAAACTCTAAAAAAATTGTAAAAAATATTTGGCTTGATATTGATGGTTGGGCGTCCGATTCCAATGCCTGCCGATGTCGCTATATGTCGACGACGCATCTGGTTGAAGGGATAATGGATTCCAAACAACCATTAATTGCGAATGTGTTCCCCATACCTCCTAACTCACTCCCATACCAACGGTAACCGCCGAAGGTTGCCGATGGTCACAAAACTAACAACTTAAAAATTGATGAAAGACTTGATCGACTGGGTAGAAATGAAACAGGTCTCGGTGGCTCAGTTGGTAGAGCATTACACTGAAAATGTAGAGGTCCTGAGTTCAAATCACAGTCGAGACAAGAAAATTTTTCATCAACTTTTAATTAATGCGTCTGCATGCATTTATGTCAACGCTAATTTGTTTCATAATTTTTCAATTTATCGATACTGATTTGAAATACTGGAGATTCAATTTTTGATTATTCGATTACATTTAAATTAACTGTTGTTGCATTTTTTTAATACTTGTAAATTACGGGTCAATTTTTCTCGGGTCATTACAATATGTATTAAAATGAAGGATTACGAATCCTGGAAATTTCAGTTTATTTGGAGTTATCTTCGCAAAGATACAATCCTGCCAAAAGCAAGAGAATAATATTTTATAGTTTTTCAATTTTTCTGCTGCACTATTTTCAAACATTTCGGCTTTATTATTCTTCCTAGAGACTGACAATATTTTCTACATTCATTCAATCTCGATATGCTAAATCTGCTCGCATGAATTGATTCAGACTCAAAATTATACGTTTAATTCCAGAAGGACGAAATTTATTCTCCATTTCTCTTCCTGCACAAGAAAGATGTGCTGTGTTGTGGGAAAAATTGTGTAAGCTCAACTGTGCCTCCCTTTTTTGATGTTGCAGCTTAATGCGGCTTATAAAACCCCCTTTAAGCTTGTATAATGTTGTATCAATGGCAATAGAAAACTTCTATCGACATCCCTTGTTGCTACTCTTATGTTTAAGTTCGGACCGTAATGATTTAATTCACATGTGTAATGTTTTGTAATAATATTCATTCTAAAGGTACGGTTTGTTAGGATAGTACGCGACGCACAACTGACAACGTAAACGTCGTCATTGGTTCAGGTATGACGTACACCCGTTACCTGACGTCAGCGTCAGCGTCAGAAAACGGGTGTACGTCATACCTATGGTCATACCTGAACCAATGACGACGTTTACGTTGTCAGTTGTGCGTTGCGTACTATCCTAACTAAAGGTACGGTTTGTTAGGAGAGTACGCGTCGCACAACTGACAACGTAAACGTCGTCATTGGTTCAGGTATGACCATAGGTATGACGTACACCCGTTTTCTCACGTCAGAAGACGGTTGTACGTCATACCTGAACCAATGACGACGTTTACGTTGTCAGTTGCGCGTCGCGTACTATCCTAACAAACAGTAATTCTTGTATTTATTTGTGTATTTAAAACCCTTTATAGGATACCGGTCGATATATCAACTGGTGCAATAAATTATATATTTTGAAGAGATACCGATCTAAATATCTGCCAGTTAATAAAATGCGCCTTGTTTAACGCACACTGGTGGTTTTTTCGACGACCAGATCACCAAAATTTAAAAAAATATTTAGGAAACGGTTGAAATATCAACCAGTGTGTTTCCATTAATTCATATTTGCAAACCGCGTGTTGTTGCTCCGCACGTTATTATTAATTTTTACCTATTCATTGTTTATATAAATGACTAATATTTTGCAGTTGAGTTACCTACCAATATAAGATTGTTATTACATATTATCCGTTCACAATCCGATGTCCACAGGTACAGGTAAAATTTATCACTTTTCAATGCTATTTGATAGGGAAAGGTGATAAATTTACCTGCACCTGTGGACATCGGATTGTGAACAGGATATAATTGTTTTGTTTATAAGGTTTGTCGCAGGGAAATTATTTGTACATCAGTTCCGACATAACCTCAAAAAATAGTTGAAAAAAAATAAATAGAGGTGATCAATTTGGTTTAGATTTTCCTGATTTTTAAATATTTTTGGGATAAACGATGGACAAAAAACTGTGTTTGAAAAAAATGGTAGATTTGGAGCCAAATGACCTGTTTGATATGATTGTTCACTGGCATTTCAATATCCTTTAGTGGACTCTGGTTGAAAAATCAACCACCTCAAAAAAAAACAACACAAAAAACAGTAGAAAAATCAAACTAACGAACAATACCTCTCTTCTAGACCGTATCAAACTCAAATTCATTCTTATTTGGTTCAAAACTAAACTGCAATATTTTGTCCTATAAAGGGTTAAAAAAAACTTTATAATGAATTAGTATTTGCTTAAGCTGGATTTATAGTGTCAGTAGCAGTAACCGTAACTTAAAACTTAAGAACAGACATGAAAATAACCATTTCTTAGGTTTTACTGATAAGTTTGTTAAGTGAACTACAAATGGCTTTACGGTCGGTCGTGTTTTGATATGTTACTGTTACTGCTACTGTTACTGATACTGACACTATAAATCCATCTTTGATGTCCTCTAAATATACAATAATTAACCCCACCCCACTGCTTGGGCTGAATACCAATCCGCTCTGGCCAACCATTGTAGTTGCTAATGAAATATAAAAGTCGGAAAAAACACTGAAAATTTGGCAGAAACTATGTTTGATCGGGATAAAATGTAAACAATTCAGTCTTTCTTTTATTATATGTCTATGGTACTGGGTGTCTGTTCATAACTGGAACACTCGGTAACTTTCTTATTATTGAAAATGAAGGGCATGTTTAAGTTAGAAAATTGTACCTACATCATATAATTCTATGACAACATATGGCCCAGCGCCTCGTCTATTCAACTGGGGGGCCTCTGTAATTTATTTGCAACGGGGCCCCGTCCAATCTCCCATACGCCACTGGCATCAATAAATTGTAAAATGCATTGCAGGCAGTCTTCAGTTCAGTTCAGTTCTGTTCAGCTTAGAGTCTTGAGTCTACAGTAAGATTAATGAGTCAGTCCGGATAAAATTCGGGAGAGTTTCTTTGATTTTGTTGCCTCGGGAAAACGCGTTAAATTGAATCTTTGAAAAAGTAACGGAAAATTGTGAAAGAAAGATCAGTTAAATTCGTTCAGCATTATGTGCGAGCTCTAAATAATCAAAGGAATTAAATTAGAATAATTTGGTGTTTTAAGAATGAAATGTAAGTACTCTAGTGACATGTTCTATTTGACAATGGGACTTCGCAAATATGTTAATAACTCAAGTGTACTGTTTGATTATTTTTTGTTGTTTTGTTTAGTATAAATAGGAAATTTTAATGACTATTGAATCTATGAGCTCTGTCTAATGAAAAGAAATAATGAACATATGGTAACATGGTAAGTTTACAATTTTGAGTAAAGCTTTGTACAAATTTGGCAGTAGGGCTCTATAAAACAGTTATTTGAGTACAAGGCTTTTGATTGTAAAATTTTATTTACAAACTGAGAGACAGTATAGTGGTGGCTGTAAGTTAGCATCAGTTAGAATTGTTATTTTTTGTTTCAGAAAGGTTTAGGGTATAAGATTGTACCATTGTAATTTGGTAAAGCTCTGTTTATTTTCTCGAATAATAGTATATTACATACGGAGGTGGAAAGTGTTGCATTATTGTCGAGAGATACTATGGTTGGAGATTTCTATTCGAGTTGGGCGCCATGTTTCTCTAGAAAAATCCCGAGTACGCTGTCTGCTATAAATAGTACGAAATAAAAGTGTAGCATTTTCAATTTCTTGATTAATATGCTACTTTGTTTTGCTCTAGTGGATATGATTCCATATAGAACGATAAAGAAATAAATGAATAAACGACTATCTTTTCTGTGCCCAGATTTTATTACCTTGAGTACAGGTTTGCAATCGTAGTTAATTGATCTAGGAAGGTTTGATTCAGTACGGCAGGGCCCGCTATTATTGATTAGAATCTTATAAAAGGAGAGAGTACCATCGACAGTTGGCAAATTCAATCAATTGGGGAATCCAAACCACGTGACTTTTATCAACCAACCGGCCATTTTGAAATTTTTATGAGGTTAGAATACGGGTTGTTACATGTCAACGATTTCAGAAATGTGTCAGATTTGAGTACTCGCCCCGTGTATTGATAAAGCCTAGTACTCCTAACCGCGTAATTCGCTCTTTTTTGACATTGCTTCGACAATTTGACATTTGATTCACGCATAAAACGTCAAATTGTTGAAGCAATGTCAAAAAAGAGCGAATTTCGCTGTTATGAGTATTAGGCTTAATCCTGTTTTTTTTTGTTTATTGTTTTTTTTTTTTTTACGGATATGCGCACTCGCAAGGAAATGTCCTATCACGCTTGAGAAGCGGCAAGTGCGCGGAAATGTCGGTGTATGTTAGTCTTGAAACGGTTCAGGTTGTAACCTGAAGGGAAAACCGTCGCAGGGAGTTTATTCCACAGCGATGTTGTTCTCCAGAGATATGAATTCTGATATAATGAGGTTCTTGGTGCCTCTAGTTTGACAGTAAATTCATGGCTACCGTCTGTTTGACGGGTTCGCCTGGTAGGTGCTACTCTCGGTGGAATCATACGTGCCAACTCTTCAGAGGATTTTCCGTGATAGTACCTGTAGAAGAGAGATAAATCGCCCACAGATCTGCGATGTTCGAGACCATCCAAGTTACGAGTAAGTGCGGGGTCATTGATCAGCTTGATAGCTCGTTTTTGCACGGTATTCAAAAGCATTAAGGTATGTTTGGGTGCTGCACTCCATATATGTGAGCAGTACTCCATAGTTGGTCGAATCTGGGCTTTGTAGAGTGTCAGCAATTGGCTTGGTGTGTACAGATGTCTTGTACGAAATAGCACCCCCAGCTTTTGGGAGGCCCTTTTAGCAATATCTGCCACGTGACTGTGCCAAGACATGTTGGTCTCTGCAGTAACCCCCAAGATGTTCAACTGACTCTGTAATGTGACAGCACTTCCAGATAGCATGATGTTTGGCTCACCGGTGCTGGTCTTTTTTGAAAACAGAGCTGCTTGGGTTTTCTGCGCGTTGAACTGTACAAGGTTTTTGTTACCCCAGTCCTCTATTATCTCCAGGTCGTTATTTATCTGCGATATTTGAGTTAGTCTAAGATGATGGAATTCACGTGCGGAAAGACCTGTGGGTGGTATGAGTGAGGAGACTACATTGCCATCGTCTGCAAAGCAATAAAGTGGATTTACTGTTTTATCTATGAGGTCATTTATGTAAATCAGGAAAAGAGTTGGCGAAAGGATTGCTCCCTGTGGCACACCAGCATTTATTTGGTAAGAGTTGGAGTTCTGGCCATCCAGTGCAACATAAATGGATCTGTCCTTTAGGTAACTTTCAAACCAAGTGCAAAGTTTCGGCGATAATCCCATTGCTTTGAGCTTGTCGAGCAGATTTTCATGCCAAACTTTGTCGAATGCTTTAGATATATCTAAGGCAATTGTTCTTGTTTCACCCCGCAACTCAATCGCTTTTTGCCATAAGTGAGTGACGAATGTAAGTAAATCGCCAGTCGACCTATATTTTCGAAATCCGTATTGCTTATCGTTGATAATTTTGTACTTTTCTAAGTACTTGGTTAGGTGATTGTTCACAACTCTTTCCATTACTTTTGATATCACCGGAAGTAGAGCAATTGGTCTATAGTTTAACGGATCTGTCTTTTTTCCTTTCTTTGAAATGGGTTGTACTGCGGCAGACTTCCATGATGATGGATATACTCCTTGCCTGTAAGACAAATTGAATAATTTTGCGAAAGTTGGGGTGAGTTCGTTGGCGCAATTTTTGAGTACTATTGCGGGAATGCCATCCGGACCCATTGCTTTGTTTGTATCCAGCTTTTTTAGGGATTTTCGTATTTCTCTGTGACAAAAGGATACCTTTGGCATACTATGGGAAACCCTTTCAATGAACGGTGGAGTTTTTCCGTTTGGCACTGTTAGGTTGGAGTTGGAGGAAAACATTTGGGCAAGCATATTGGCTTTTTCCTCTGATGTTGTGGCTAAGTGATTATTTTTATCTGTAAGTGGTGGTATGGATGACTTGGTGAAGTTAGATCCAACAGCTTTTGCAAGAGACCAAAAGGACCTAGAACTACTTGGACAATTCAGCAACCTGTTTTTTATTCTTTGATTGTATGTTTCTTTAGCGGAGTCAATAGTAATTTTGCAACTATTTCTGGCTTCTATAAATTCTGTGTGGTTTTGAGCGGTTTGTTGTCGTTTCCAAAGGTTATATGCTCTGTGTTTTTTCTGTACAGCCGTTTGACACTGGCTGTTGAACCAAGGTTTTGCATTAGCTCTACGTTTAATTGTATGTGGGATATATGCGTCCATTCCAGATAAGATTACTTGTGTTATTTCATTACAGCAAATAGTGGAATCAGCTGTTTTAAAGCAAACCTCTTGCCATGGAAAATCCAGGTAATACTGTTTTAGGTCATTCCATTTTGCCGATTTATAGTGCCACATTTTACGAGGAAGTGGTTGTAGGCTTGGTGGGATGAGCATTTCGCACTTTGTTATTATAAGTTTATGATCGGACGAACCAAGTGGAGCATCTACTTGAATTGTGTACGATTCAGGATTGGTGGTTAGGAACAAGTCTAAAAGCGCTGCAAATTCGCCCCTTTCTGAGATACGGGTAGGTTCATCGACAAGCTGCGTTAGACCACAACTTATGGCAAAAGCTTCTGCTTCTCTGCCTTCGTTATCTGTTTTGTTGTGGTGTTTCAGCCAGGGTATATTGTGGACGTTGAAATCGCCTAAAAAGACAATTTCCGCCTGTGGATAGTTTGACTGTATGCTATCACAGCTTTCGGATAATGTCGCGAAAAAGTTTTGGTAATCGGTGTTACTTGGCGGTCGGTAGAGGCAGCAGATAAACTTGGTCGATGACTTTGAGGTGAATTTTAGCCATATGATATCAAGGTTCGCTGGTTCTAGCTTCTCCTCTCGATGACATGAAAGGTCATTTTTAATGTACACACAGATCCCAAAATTATGTCGAAATCGGTGGTGTAGGTCATAGCCGGGATAAAGATAGTTCACAATAGGTGTTGCAGAACTGATTTTAGTTTCAGTGAGAACAAGGATGTCAGGTCTTTGTTCTTCAAGATGTTGGTGAACTGAATTCATATTTGTACTTATTCCTCTTATATTGCTAAAATCAATTCTGAGTTGAGTTTTTGATCTTCTCTTTATATCTTTGCATGAAGGACCCCCAGGATCACCCGACGCCCGGAGATCCGAGTGGTCGGGTATTTTACCTCCGGAATATTTTGATCCTGGAGGCGCCATCATGCTATCTGTTACTCATTGTTGGAACCGGACTGCCAGCGCAGTAGCGGAACGTGGCGATACCACTTAGCGCTACTCAATTCTGGCATGGTGGTATCTCACCGGTCGACGCCCAATGAGTAAAAAGCGTCTACCACCTACTAACCCAAACTAACCCAAACGCCATTTGAACAAGTCATTGGATTGCCTAATAAATATTCTGAGATGATGATAATAATTGTTGTTTACTTTTTTCGATTTTTCAGTTCCATCATGTCATTGAACAGCTGTTTTGTCTAGGCGTTTTCTTAAGGCCTATTCTACTTTTTGATATAGGTTCTATAGGCAATTTTTAACATTCACCGGTTATCTGAAGTCATTTATACACAACCCACTTTTTGGTTCGTATTTTTGGGGTGAAACTTAACACGCCCTTTTCTATAATTTTCATCAATGTCAAAATTAGAAGTTTAACAAATGGAAGCCCCCTTTTCAAATCTAAAAGGAAGGAAGAATTTCCCCTTTTGATCTTGAGACCTGATACTGTGAGGTCGGTCTTGGCCCTAATTATTTTTTGGGCAATACTTTTTGGAATGTGCCAGGGAAACTCGAGTTAGACTAATTCTTGTTGATCATTGTCTAGAGTTGTCCCTTGGTGATTTTGGATTTTGTTTCGGTAAGTTTTGAGATTTTCTTCAGGATCATTAACCTACAACACGTGATTCATTTCTTCAATAAGATCGTTCCGAGCAGCTTTTGGAAGTTTAGGACTTCACTTTTGGTCTAGAGCATCCCTCATAGAGGTAAGATTATTTCTAATGTTTGGGGCTCGATCTGTTTTTTTTATACGAACATCGTTATAGGGTCCTAGGCTGTATTTAGAAGATCCTAGGCTGCCTCTAGAAAGATTCTAGGCTGGGTCTAGATTGCTCTTAGTTGTGGCTTTGGTAGCTTCCCTTCAGCAACCCTTTTGGTACCACTCTGATAGAACCACGTTGAGTTCTACGTTAAACAGATAAAACGTGGATAAGACTTCCATAGGACTCACTTACCATACCATAGTCTATCTACAGTGAGATCAAACATGTAGATAACCTCACTTTAGGAACGTACGTGCCCCTTAAATAAAATTCTAGAATTTTACCTTGAGGTCGCCCTAACAATAATTTTCACCTTTCTGGTGTTATATTTGCCTCTTGGTAGAGTGTAACTGAAATTGTGGTCTAGTTATATTAACCAATTGCCATGCTGATTTATAATCAATTATCTATTTTTTATATGCTTTAATGTGCTTACCCCTTTCCTCTAGGACTTTTTAAATACATTGTTGTAAAGTAAACATCAAATTGCTATGTCGGCATTAAATGATTATTTAAGCCGATGCAGTCCCATAAGGAACGTTTATTTGTTTTCTGGCTTTAGCCTGTAGCAATTTGATCCGAATATTTTCTTTTGTCACCTCTGTATTTCAATCAATAAAATAAATGTTTTTTAAAATACAAGTTTCTGAATCAGAGTGCTTAAGTTTCGGGAGTTGTAACAGTCGTAATCCGTCGCAAAAATTTCAAAAGACTGAAGAAAGTTCGAAAAAGTGAATTCTTCGGAAAAGTGAAATTAGGATTATCAGTGCTATTAAACGTTCCAGATACTGTCCACTTCGAATTGGTTAACTGAGTAACAAGACACAACGTGTGAAGAGTGACTACTGTTATTAGCTTTGCCTAGTAAGTACAACCTTTCTCTTTATACATTTTGTAATTGGTGTTCCATAGTTAAGATTTTTGGATTTTTGATCTTTTGTAATTTATAATTTTTGATTTACTGAGAAGACTTAAATTCAGATTTTTGTTCTTTTGCAATTCCAAAACGGTTTGCTGAAAAGACTGAAATCAAAAATAAAGAGTAAAAAAAGAATTTACAAACCCACAACAACAAATAGTTTTTAGAAAAAGCAACGCATAAGACTGAATAATTAATTATAATTTTAATTTTAAAACAAAAATAAAAACTTTTTAATTTTGAATTTTTCTAAATTTTCAAAATAATTTCTTTCAACAATTCAAAGAAATATATATGTCAGATTCTGAAGAAGAAATCGAGAATCTTTTGACTCAATTTAATTTAACTCATCTTTACAATCCTAATTCGAGAAGTAACAACCAAAATCAAAGACTTACCGTAACAATGAGTGAAAATTTAAAATCAATTGTACAACTTATCAAACCTTTCAGTGGCGAAAGCCAATATTAAGAATATTTCATAAGAAACATCAATGAATTTTATCAAACCTATTATACTGGTGAAAATGCTCAAAAAGAGTATGTGGTTACCGCCATAAAATCAAAATTAATAAATGATGCAGGAAACTTTCTTATCGCACGTCCTGATTCACAAACATGGACCGATATAAGAGAAGCGTTGAGAATTAAGTATGGTGATCAATATTCTAGACAGAATTTGGTACAAGAGCTTATGTATACCACAAAAACTAATAAAGAAACTATTATTGAGTATTTGGATAAACTAAAAGGTTTAGTTCAAAGAATTACATCTAAAATCATGTGCGACCCGAATTTAACGGCAGTTGCAAATGTCTTAATTGAACAAAACGAAATTATTGCTATTCAAAATCTAGTCACTAATTCGCCAACCGAATTAAGAACAATTTTAATGGTTCAAAATCCACAAACGTTGGATGCAGCTAACAAATTTGTGTTAAATTATCAACTAGCTGAAAATCACATGAAATTTAGTAGAGGTCTTACTCATTCTACTAATCAAAATCAAAATCAAAATTTTTCAAATTTCAAAAATAAAAATACGCAATTTCGTGCACAACAATCACAACAAACCTATACTCAACAAAAACCTCAATATATACAAAAAACATCGTATGTACCACAGAAACCACAGTTTCCATCCCAACCTATTAATATACAACCTAAAAAGGACTATGTACCAACAAAATTTCCTACTAGTTCAGGAACTTTTGGCAAAAACTACAATAATGCCTTTCGAAAAAACACTAATCAACAATTTTCGAAACCGACACCTATGTCCGGTGTTTCAGTGCAACCAAGAGCACAAAATCAACATCAATACCCTTCTAAATATACAATCGAAGAGATTAATAATATCTTTGAAATCGAATTACCTGACCCTGATGAAAATTTCGAAAATGACGAATGTTCTGAAAATCAAAACTATTATGAAGAGACAAATTTTGAAGAAAATCAAGTCGCAACTGAAGACGAAAATTTTCAGTTACAAGCCTTGGATGCAATGAGTCAGCATTAACTTTAAATGCTTATCAAATCAACCAACTGCCTTCTATTCAAATAGACTATCCACCGTGTAAATTATTAATTGACACAGGAAGTCATGCCTCTTTAATAAGACCCTCAATCGCAGAAGAATATTTTTCAAATTGTATAATTAATTGTAAAAGAGTAATAAATCTATGATACTGACTGTTTCCCAGTTATTCGAACAATATCAATTATTAACGGTCGTGATTCATAAAATAAATCTATAATTAATTCAAGAAACAAGCTAACAACTTGTATGGGGCTAAAAACGTATGGAAAAATCAATATCCCAATTTTACAAGAATATAATATTCAAAACAACATTGAAATGATAATGTATAATTTCCATGACTATTTTGATGGAATTATTGGAATCAAAGCATTACAAGAAAATAATTTAAATATAGATTTTTCTAATATGCTTCTTTCTAATAATAAAACAACAATTCGGTTTCAATATAGAACAGATTTCGAAAATCAAAATTTTGAGATTCCAAGCAACTCAATTCAAGTATGTTATTTCAATACAAATATAGCTGATGGCATTGAAATACTGAAACCTATTATATACCATCGACAATATCTACAGTTATAAACGAGACAGTAGCTCTAGAAGTACATAACTTAATGAATAAGCCTATTATTGTCCCATATAACATAAACAACTTAGCGGAAATAAGTTTACCTTACGCTGACGAACAGTTTGGGATATTTAATATAGAGCAGATGACTTTATTAGAGAATGCTGAATATGCAAATGACCCCATTAAGTCGTTGCGTATTAATCATTTAAACTCAGAGGAATTTGATGCTTTAAAACACGTAATTAAATCTTTTCCTAAAATTTTCCACAAGCCAAATGAAAAATTGACATTTACCAATCAAGTCAAACATGAGATTAAAACAACGGATGAAATACCAGTGCACACAAAAACGTATAGATACCCACATGTGCATAAACAAGAAGTAAATTCTCAAATAAAGAAAATGTTAGAAGATAACATAATCAGACCATCCTGTAGCCCTTGGTCATCCCCTGTGTGGATAGTACCTAACACATTGCGTGCCACGCTGTTATCGGGAAAATAGCCCCAGGGGCACACCTCATTTTTGCAATATTTCTATGTATTTACATGAAATAAACGCTTTTTTGATAATTTTTTGTTTTTTTTGTAGTTTTTAGTTATTTTTTTTCACTTTTTTTGTGTCTCTCATATGTGAGCGACGTGGCCCCGGAGCAAAAAAAATTGTAATATTTATGCAGGGGGCCATGTCTCTCAAATATGATCGACGCAAGTTTTTTAGGGTTTTCTTTTATCTTGCAGGTTTGAGGATTGAAAACTGAGAGGATTCTATTAGCAACAATGTCTAAACGTCGTCGAGGATTGACGCAGCCCGAATTAGAAGACGAATTATTCCAAATCGATACTGATAACGAGAGTGATGATCAGTTCGACTTTGATTCCGATGATTCTGTCCAGGATCCGGAATATGATCCTGACACCACAGCTCCACAATATCGATTTGAGTCATCTGATGAAGAGGATAATGGAGAAGATGCAAATATCGAAGAGATTCTTCAAGATTTGGTCTTGGAAGAGCGAGCGGAAGAGGCACGGACTGAAGGTTATGACCAAAATGAAGGAGAAAACGTAATGCCAACTTCCATTGATTGGACCGAATATGTTGGAAGACACAAGAACTTCCAGTTTACGGGCCTTACTGGTCTCCAACAAGATTTATCCTCCGAACTGACACCGCTTCAGGCATTTTGTCATCTCGTCGATGATGAGGTCATCAACCTTATTGTCACTGAAACGAACAGATTCGCTGAACAAACCATAGCATCGAAGGAAGCAAAAAAATATTCCCGCATAGAAAAAAGGAAACCGACTAATCCAGAGGAAATCAAAAAGTTCTTGGTATTGACACATTGGATGGGATTGGTTCGACTAGGTGCATTACCTGATTATTGGGCGACCAAGGGTATTTATCGTCAAGATATTCCGCAAAAAACTATATCCCGAATCAAATATCAGTTGCTGCTTAGTCTTCTGCATTTCAGCAATAACGAGACAATTCAAAGGGGTGAACGTCTAGGAAAAATTCAACCTCTTATCGATATCCTCCAAAATAAGTTTGAGTCGTTGTTTTATCCTGGCGAAGACATTGTTATAGACGAAACTTTGGTACCATGGAGGGGCCGCCTAATTTTTAGGCAGTATATACCAAACAAGGCCCATAAGTATGGTATCAAATTGTTCAAATTATGTTCAGTAGATGGTTACACTTGGTCACTTGAAGTATACAGTGGAAAGTCAGCGACTGGGGAATGCGAAGTTGGACTAGCAGAAAAGGTTTGTTTGAGGTTGTGCGAGAAACTTCTCTACCAAGGACGAACTCTGTACATTGATAATTTTTACACGAGTTATCAATTAGCTAAAACAATGCTCGAAAAGCTAACAGGGTTCCAACAACATGAACCCTGAGAGCCAATAAGAAACAAATTCCGAAAGATGTTCTTCAAGCTAAGATAAAAAGGGGAGATATGGTGTCCCGCGAAGACGAAAACGGAATAGTAGTCTTGAAATGGAGAGACACGCGTGACGTTAGACTGCTCTCAACAAAGCATGCTCCAATTATGGTGCCAATTCACCCTAGGATTGTTGCAGATGAACCCCCTATTAAGATCCAGGAACCTAACGATGCTCGGGACCCACCTGAAGCCATAGCTAGTACCTCCAGTACTACCAATGATCATGCTTCAACAAGTAGCGATTTGCCATATCCATTGGAGAACCAGATGGAATCTGAAGCTGAAAATTCCCAAGATCCCCCAGACGCTCCCAATGACATACAGAGGGCAGTCCCAGTGAAAAGAAAAAGAAAAATTCGAAAAGCAGAAGTGAAACCAGTTGCAATTCTGGCATACAATAAAGGCAAAGCTGGAATCGACTTGTCTGACCAGATGGCATCCTATGCCACTACGCTTCGCAAGGGTGTGAAATGGTATAGGAAGTTGGGAATTGAATTGCTTCTGGGAATAGCGGCAGTAAATGCTTGGGTCCTGTACAAACAGGTCACCAAGAAAAGAATCCAAATCCGTGCTTTTCGTGAAATCTTAGCAGCAGAGCTACTTGACGTCAAAGATCAAGAAAAAGAGAATTTGCCAGAAAAACACAAGGAATATCATCATTTACTTGTAGGAATGGAGGAAAATGGAAAAAAAATCCGCCGCAGGTGATCAGTGTGTTATGCAAAAATTCAGAAAGAATCAGGACGCATAGTTGCAAAATCTAAAGCTAAATTGACACACAATTATTGCGACAAGTGCCCCGGACAACCGCAAATATGTGCGTTATGTTTCAATGAAAAACATTAATTTTTGTTTTTTTTTTCAGTTTATTTTTTCTTATGTTATTTTATTTATGTGATATTTTACGTTATTTAAGAATAAGTTTTATGTTTTTATTACGAAAAATAAATATTTTTCAAACGTTTGTTGTGATAAATTTATTTTTCCAATTTTGCTCAAACCAAGACTCATTTAAGTTTCCCCAGAGGCCAAACTTCGGATTCTCCATTTAAAATACACGGTAGCGGGTATCATATTTGATATACATAGCCAGAAAGTGAGAGATGTGTGTCTCTCAGAAATGAGAGACAGAGCCTCCGACAAAATGTTAGTGTCTCTCATATATGAGCGACGTGGCACGCAATGTGTTGAAAGAAGATGCCGCAGGCATACAAAAATGGAGAATGGTCGTTGATTATCGAAAGATAAACGAAAAAACTATTGATGATAGATATCCATTACCTAATATTACGGATATATTAGACCGACTTGGTCGTAGTAATTATTTTACGACACTAGATCTAGTCTCTGGCTTTCATCAAGTCGAGATGCATGAAAATTCGATACCCAAAACAGCATTTAATGTTGAAAATGGTCATTACGAATTTAACAGATTGCCCTTTGGTTTGAAAAACGTCCCCGCGACATTCCAGAGAGTGATGGATAATGTATTACTAGGATTACAGAATAGAATATGTCTAGTATACATGGATGATATAATAATTTTTTCCACTTCACTTCATGAACACGTGAAAAACTTAAAGAAAGTATTTGAGAGACTCGAGAAGTTTAATTTAAAAATACAATTAGACAAATCAGAATTCCTACACAAGACAGTCGAATTCTTAGGACATGTAATTACACCAAATGGAATAAAACCAAATCCAAAAAAGATAATGGCAATAAAAAAATTCCCAATACCAAAGACGGTGAAGGAAATAAAATCATTTTTAGGATTAGTAGGTTATTACCGAAAATTCATAAAGAATTTTGCCAAATTGACCAAACCAATGACATCTTGTTTGAAAAAAGACAAAAAAATAATACACAATGCAGAATTTCTAAATAGCTTAGAAACTTGTAAAAATGTATTAATAAATGACCCAATACTACAACATCCTGACTTTAAGAAAACTTTCTTATTGACAACCGATGCATCAAACTATGCAATTGGAGCCGTTTTATCTCAAGGTCCTGTCGGAGCTGATCTTCCCATTGCATACGCATCAAGAACTTTAAACCCAGCTGAATCTAATTATTCGACGATTGAAAAAGAACTTTTAGCAATCGTATGGACAACAAAATATTTTCGACCTTATCTTTTTGGTAGAAAATTCACAATCTTGTCAGATCACAAACCTCTACAATGGCTATTTAATGTTAAAGAACCAAGTTCTAAACTAGTCAGATGGCGACTAAAACTATCTGAATTTGATTATGAAATCAAATACAAAAAAGGAACATTAAACATGAATGCAGACGCACTATCAAGAATTCCTGCAATAAAACTTCATGCCATTCAAAAATTAGATCCAGATGCCAGATTAACATCTTCAGATGAAGAATTTCATAAAAAATTAGGATTAATGCTGAAAGATACACCATTATGTAATGATGAAATCATAGCAAAATACTTTACAGATTCTAAAGTATATCTTCCTAAACAAAGCAAGATAGCTAAAGAAAAAGAGATAACAATGTCTGAATCATCTCAATCAACAAAGACAGCATCAGAAAAAGAACCTGAAGAGGAACCTAAGAAAGTAAAACCCAAAATAAAGATATTATCACAACTAATAATACCTCCAAGAAAAGAGAAAAAAGAAATTCCCATAGAAATAGGAGAATCTTCGAAAACTCAAAAAAGTAACAGACAAATAACACCAACTAATCGTTCTTCAACAATTTCAGCCTTGTCTGAAAATGACCAAACAATACATACGTCTATGGAAAATCCAATATTAGGAGCTCCATATACTAAGAAACATGTAAATGTATTTGGAAATCAAATTGTATTTCGATATTCCAATAATAACACAATTAGAAAAGAGATAATCAAACTATTTGGTAATAAAAAGAGAATAATTTTCTTCCTACCAAATAATCCAACATCACAAATTACTAATTTAGTGAAGGAATACATGCCACCTGGTATTTATTGCCTTCATTTCCTAAATAAATCTTTAGAACCTATTGTGATAGGAGCATTACAAGAATCGTTTAATTCGAATTCATTTACTTTGTACATCTCGAACTCTCTATTAGAAGACATCACAGAAGTTGATCTTCAACAAGAGAAAATTCAGCAATATCATGAGACTAAAACCTCTCATAGAGGAATCAATGAAAATATTGCAGCCTTAAAGAAAAGATTCTATTGGCCCAATATCGAGAAAGACGTACAGAATTATGTCAAAGTATGCGAGATATGCAATAAAACCAAGTATGAACGTCAACCATACAAAATCATATTCAAACCAACACCTATTGGTATGAAACCCTTTGAACATATTTATATTGACACGTATATAATCAATAACCAGAAATGTCTGACCATTATTGATAGCTTTTCAAAATTTGGTCAAGCCTCTCCTGTAAATACAAAAACAGCCGTTGAGATATCATCACAGTTATTGAAATATTTTAGTGATCATGGAATACCTCAAAAAATCATATCAGATAATGGAGCAGAGTTCAAAAATGCTATAATGACAGATCTTTGTACATTATACAAAATTGAGTTTCATTACACAACTCCAAGAAACCCGAACTCGAATAGTCCAATCGAACGTTTCCATTCGACACTACGTGAAAGTATAACGAGTTTAAAACTCCAAAACCCAAATAAAAGTATTATCGATCTAATGACAATCGCTATATTGAATTATAACAACAGTACTCATAGTACAATGAATCACACCCCTTTTCAAGTGATTAAAGGAGATTTGAATTATGCCATACCGATTGAACAAACGGAAAATAAACTAACAACTGACTATATAACAAGTTTGGCAGAATCCCTTGCGAATTTGAATAAAGAAATTCAAGAAAAATTATTAGCGAAACAATCAAAGTCTTTAGGATCACGTAATAAAAATCGTGAACCTGAACCAGAATTACAAGATCCAATCTTTGTAAAACAATTTAATAGAGACAAGATAAGTCCGCGTTATGATAGCAAAACACAGAATCGCTTTGCTAAACAAAATGTTAAACGACAATAATTTATTTCAGATACTCCGAGATGAATCCATTAGTATTCCTAACTCTCGTTGGACTCACCCAAGCGTATACATTGATGACGGTAGAAAATCCTATTTTACCAATTTCTTTAGGAACTACTTACGTAACAACTCAACATAACACGGCCTATTATCACATAAACACGACAATTATCATACAAAGTATCCATAAACTGGAAATTACCTTAATGAAATTATGTGACACTCTTAACAAAACAACATGGTCAAACCAATTTGTTGCACTGTTTCAAACAAATATTGAAAACAGTCATTCTCAAATTAAGATTATGAAACATGTAATCAGAACCTATCAAGACCGAAAACGTAATAAAAGAGGTCTATTAAATTTCATGGGCACAGCACAAAAATGGCTCTACGGAACCCTAGATGCTGAAGACGGCGCAAGATATGATTCTTATATCCAGACGCTCAATGATAATCAAAAAACTCTCAATGAAGATCTAAAAACACAAGCTCAAGTATTGAAACAAGTTACAAAAACATTTCACGATCAATTTTCAACTATTGAATCTAACCAAAAGGTTATCACAGGAAAATTACAAAATATTTCCTTGGAAAACCAAAATTTCCACTCAATGTTAAGCTTTAATCTAATATTGAACAATATCAATATTCAAAGTAATAAAATAAGGAATCTTATTGATCATGTGCAATTAGCAATAAATTTTGCACAATTGGGAATAATGCATTATACTATGTTACAGCATAATGAATTAAATCAAATATTAACAAATATACCCAAAATTCAGCAAATACCTTTTGATAATAAAATCAAGTATTACGAGACAATGAAAACTCAAGTAAAAATCCAAAATGAGTTAATTATATTTGTTATACACACACCAATGATTGATCCCAAGCCCTTTATATTGTATAAAATCTATCCAATTCCTATCCAAGAACTTACCATTAGGAATAAGTACCCTTACCTATTACTTACTACGGACATTTACTACAATACGTTATGGGAATGCCCGAAAGTCGAAAGTGTGTACCTTTGTAACCAAGAAGAGCTGAAACAAGAAGAATCATGTGTCTACGACCTGATTACTGACCTACCACAACAATGTCCTTCCACTAAAGTGAAATATGAAAAACCAACAGTGAGACAACTCCCGAATGGATAACTATTGGCCATTCCTAAGAAAATCCTGACCATAGTTATTCAATGTGACAAGACAAACCATATGGAAATAATAACTAATCCAACGCTAGTTTCTTTTGAGAAATGTTTTGTGAAAATCCAAAATCAAACATTTTCAAAAACCAGCGTGAACTTCAATTTTGAACTGAAGATTCCAAGAATAGACATCCCTGAACTTCCAGAGAACGCAACAACATTGGAACTTCAAGAAATTAACCAAGAAGACTTAGAAGAAGCCTTCAAGACGACGAAACAAATAAGAGTTCATAATCTAAAAGAATTGTATTTTGAACACCCTTATTTAAACACATATGTAATCATAGGTTTAAGTCTTGCTATTTTATATTTAATTTTATTGTTTTACTGTTTTAGGAAGTTTAAAACTTCAGAAAAAGGTTGTGCAAATGTGCAAATTGAATTGTCTGATTTGAATTCACAACAATCCACGTTTGCAACATCTTAAGGAGGGAGGAGTTATATTAACCAATTGCCATGCTGATTTATAATCAATTATCTATTTTTTATATGCTTTAATGTGCTTACCCCTTTCCTGTAGGACTTTTTAAATACATTGTTGTAAAGTAAACATCAAATTGCTATGTCGGCATTAAATGATTATTTAAGCCGATGCAGTCCCATAAGGAAAGTTCATTTGTTTTCTGTTTTGTTAGCCTGTAGCAATTTGATCCGAATATTTTCTTTTGTCACTCTGTATTTTAATCAATAAAATAAATGTTTTTTAAAATACAAGTTTCTGAATCGAAATTATAATTGTCTTAATCTTTCACAAGTGTAAATAAACAGTTAAAACTGTTTATTTTAAATTCATATATATATCATTTACATTCATATTTTTTATAATGAAATATTTATAAATTTGGTACAAGCCTATATCCCTACTTAACATTGTAATTAGATACATTATTGTACCTAATTAGTTGTTTTATTCTAAGCTGTCCAATTGTACAGGTTTTATTTATGACATTATTAGGTAATCTTCCTAGTTAAGTCACAATTAACTTGGTGGCGCCCATAGGTAAGATGTATACAAGGAACCCATAAACCCATGGCCTCCGAACTGATGCTGACTACCCGGACGCAGTATAATTAGGCAATTGCCAAAAAAGTACGTTATTGTAGCTTAAGTGAGTCAGTTTTTTAATCGATATTTGTCGTATATGTTTCGATAAGTGATAAGTGAATTTTGTACTGTTATTATTTCAATAAAAGTTGTTAAGTGGGTTTTAGTGAACCCGGAATCCGTGATTTTATGTAATAAAAGTATAATTGTGTGTGAAAACCTTAGTCCAGTTGTTTCTCTCATTTCCAAATAGACTCCCCTCTACAATTTTAATTGTAGCTACCCATGGAAATAAATACCATCAATAAAACCGCTCGCCATTTACCATCTAACTTAATTAATAGAGTACTTGGCCAGGCAGCTACAACAGTTTCAATTTCAATTCCAATGCAACATTAAATTAAAACTGATGCATCGATGTACGCAGCAGTTCGAAACTGAATGAAAACGAAGGAAACCCGATAAGACAAATGGGCACTTATGTAATGACTTTTCAACTAGCTTTTGTTTATACCTGTAATGAAAAGTGGGACTAAAATCCCTCCGCATCAATATGTGTTTACAAAGCAATTTAAGTGCACCTGAACATGATTGGGTCTATTAATCTTTTAGAGGTGAAAATCGATGGAAATTTAGCTTTGATTAAAACGAAGCCAGGTCATGGAATTTTTTGAAGGACTACAGAAGGTTTAATATTCCAGGCTAGTCCTGGCAACATTTCCAAGTTTATTGAAATAGTTCCGAATGGACTTTCGAAAGTTTCGAAACTCCGTACGTAAACGAATACGCTCTTGATTGGAAGTTTTGATGGAAAAGTTGAGACGAAAGCGCAATATGAACTAGAAATATTTGAGCTTTTCAAGATCATTTTATAGAGTTTTTTCAAACGCTTTTAAACAAGCTTATAAATATAATAAGATCATTGCTCTACCACATTTACAAAATGATGTTTAATAAGTTAACCTTTTATGAAATTTTCCTGCATCATCCATTTTCCCAGACGATACAGCAACCATCCAGCAGTCCAATTATGTCCGGTAATTGACAGAATAAATCCAGTCGAAGACATACACATGCGGCAGCGAGCAATTGCTGAGATTAATGAACGTCTTATCTTTCTTCAGAGTTTGCCCTCGGCTCATTTATAGGAAATGCGAAACTGTGGCTTAATAGCTGGGGTTGTGCCGCCTATTTTCAATGGAATTATTTCGCTACGTTTTCGTTTTATTTATTACGGTTGGAGGGTCGAAAAGAATCGATAAATTCATTAAACCTTGTGATTTCTGAATTTATAAACTGATGGGTAAGAGTAAGAGGTAAAACTGTGAATAATATAGTTTAAATTTCGTCAGTGCCTATCCCTAATTTTGCCAGTGTGTTTATAAATAAATGCCACTTTTTCTCTTAAATAAAACCGATATGTTGCAGTTTATTGTTCAAATCCACCCCATCAAAAAGATATAAACCATTTAAGTAGCTTTATACAAATATAAAGTTGCATTTTTATCTAAATTTGAAGTTGATGTTGAAGTTCGTTTTTATTGTATATAACTTCTGTAAGGGAAACCAGCTTTTTTGCGTGAGTTATATCACGTCTATTTGCTGAGTCCTCATTTAAAATGCTTATTCTGCTTTTCAGCTTATTATAAATATATGTATTTTCTTAGGATAGTTAGTCAGTTGAAATTTATTATACTTATAACTTTTATTGTAACGTGCTTTCGCTAGTAATAATTTCGAATTGTTAATAAAGTCATTTTTTAAAAACCAACCCTCGGTTGCTGACTTGTTAACTGGCGCAGTCGGTAGGATGTGTTTTTCGGGACTGTTTATCGGTTCTTGGGTATTCGGACTAACCGGAAAAATCGGACTAACGTTAATTGTTTACTGTGAGGTGTTAGAGTGGCTTTCTAGATATCGAAACACCCAGTTCATCGTGAACCTGTTACCTCGAAGTAATCGGAGTTTGGAATCAAATTGTCCAAATCTCGCAAGGACCATGACCCATTTGGAAGGACCATATCGTCAACCAAACCTCTGGGACTTATAGCAATGAAATTCTTCTTATTCAGTCTGTAAGTGCAATTTAACTTATGTCTGACGTAGATGAAATAATTGAAAAATTGAATAATTTATCATTACCGCCTTCAACTGACTCATCTTCTGATTCGGAAGATTTAATTAGAATAATTAATCAAACATTTTCTGAAAGTAACGGTGCCGAAAACACATCTTTTGATAATCAAAACATTTGCATTGTTCCGAATTTAAACTCTAACAGTATGGCTCATTTCAAGCCAGAGTACCTTAGTTGTGTACCACAATTTGACGGAAATCCGAATGATTTGAACAGATATTTATCAGTATGTCAAAGCCTCATTGATGCTTTCTATAACGCTGCTCAACCAGATAGTTTTCAGAACATTTACTTGCTGAACTCGATAATCGGTAAATTAACCGGTAACGCAACATTAGTTTTGGGAACCCAAAATGTAACAACTTGGGACCAACTTAAAACTATTTTGAGCAGGCATTTTGCTGGCCAGCGCGATGAAGCTTGTTTAAATCGCGATTTAGTAATGCTTAGGCAACAAAATGGTGAAAAACCTAGCCAATATTACGATCGTATTTTACATATTTTAAATCTTTTATGTTCCTACTTGGATATTCATGAAACAAATGACGCTGCAAAATTGCTGAAACGTAATTTATACAATGATTTAGCTTTAAAAAACATTCTTATCGGGTCTAAAAGAACCATTAGGCACGACAATTCGTTGCCTGCGTCCACGAGACCTTCCGCAAGCTCTACAATTTGTTACTAATGAGTATAACACTCAATATTTTCAGAATTTTTATAAACCTCATACACAAAAAACCATACAACACAATAAAACAAACACACAATTTAGAAACACACATTTCAACCCAGGATTTAATAGCCAAACATCCAACAATTTATTTACGGCTGAGCCAACATTTCCATCTCAGCCCATTGCTGTGAAACCAAATTTTAACAAAATCCCATAAAGATGATTCCCTACCAATTCCCAAGTATTCAAAAATAAATCCAACACAAACTCAACAAATGTATTTAAGCCCAATCAAAATAGAACTTTCCCAAAACCTACTCCTATGTCAACAAGGCAAACCTTCAATGCCAATGCTTAACAACCTTCTAGAAATTATTTCCAGTCCAACCAACCAAGTAATTTCACAGCTGAAGAGCTATATAATACGAACGTAGTTGACGACGTTAACGAACATCATGTTGACATTAACGAAAGTGACCCAGAATCCCTATACTACGATTCATCTAATTTTGACCAACTATATGATTCCGAGTCTAATTATAACACCCAATATGCTGAGTCTGCTGATGACAATAATGCAACTGGTTACTCTTACGATAACGCAAATTTTCTGAATCATGCCTCGGCAAATCCCCAAACCTAACACCCGAAATAATCTCGTTGAATAATGCTTCTACAAGCGAGCTTCCATACATTATATTCCCAGAACACAATTTAAAAATTTTAATAGATAGCGGTTCCACTAGATCATTTATAAATCCTGAACTAGCTCAAAAATTATACCCGGATAATATATTTGATGACCCATTTATTGTCTCCACCGTTTTTCAACAATCAGCACATAAGTACAGTGCTCAAATACCCGCACCTAAAATCTTTAATTTACCTATACCTATTTAAATTTCACAACATATTCGATGGTTTATTAGGGCTTGATAATCTTAAAAACTTACAAGCCAACATTAATTTTGATACAGCATTTCTAGTAACTCCACATGCAAGAATTAAGTTGCAGTTCCATAAAACTGACACATCAATATATAATGTTACTGTTTCTCCTCGAGTTGAACAACTTGTGAAAATTAAAACTGATATACAAGACGGCGAGGTTATTATACCCTACCAGTGGATACATAACTGCGAAATTCCAAACTCGCTGAGTATCGCAAAAAATGGTTATGCTATTACTAGAATTTTGAATAACACTTGCAAACCAATAACCCTTGATATTTCCCAACCATTTAAGGTAGAACCATTTAATCGAGAAGAATTGGAAAAAATAAATCTAAATAATTTCGAAGACTCACTTGATTACAAACCCAATTTTTACTGCTCTCAAATTCGCACCGATCATCTGAATGCAGAAGAAAAATCGAAAATCATCAAATTATGTGAAGAATACTCAGATATATTTTATCAAGAAAACATGCAACTAACATTTACAAGTGAAATAGGACATTCAATTAAAACCACTGATGAACAACCGGTATATAGTAAAACCTATAGATACCCTTTTATACATAAAAAGGAAGTCGAATCACAGATGAAAAAAATGTTAGACCAAAAAATCATTCGCCCAAGCAACTCTCCCTTGGTCATCGCCAATTTGGGTGGTCCTAAAGAAAGCGGACGCTTCTGGAAAACAGAAATGGAGAGTAGTAGTAGATTTTCGTGGCGTTAATGCAAAAACTATAACAGACAGAAACCCCCTACCGAATATAACCGACTTATTAGACAAATTAGGAAAATGTCAATATTTTACTACATTGGACTTGGCCAGCGGATTTCATCAAATACAGATGAATAAGAACGACGTACAGAAAACCGCATTCAATACGGAGAATGGCCATTACGAATTTCTTCGTATGCCGTTTGGACTGAAGAACGCCCCCTCCACGTTCCAAAGGACCATGGATAGTATATTACGAGGAATCCAGAACGAAAAATGTCTTGTATACCTCGACGACATTATTATATTTTCCACGTCACTACAAGAGCACTTAGAACGACTCAAATTGGTTTTCCAAAGACTACGTGAAACCAATTTCAAAATTCAATTGGAAAAAAGTGAATTCCTCAGACGAGAAGTAGCATATTTAGGCCATATAGTGACACCAGAAGGAGTACGACCAAATCCAGACAAAATCAAAGCCATTAAAAATTACCCAATTCCAAGAACAACAAAACAAATCAAAGGCTTTCTCGGACTACTCGGATATTACAGACGTTTTATAGATAATTTTGCAAAAATCACAAAACCCCTAACAAAATGCTTGAAGAAAGGTGCAAAGATTGAACACAACCAAGAATTTATCGAATGTTTTGAAAATTGCAAAAAACTACTTGTAAATGAACCAATACTACAATACCCAGACTTTTCGAAGACATTTAATCTAACATGTGATGCTAGTAACGTAGCTCTAGGTGCTGTGCTATCACAAGGGCCTATTGGACAAGATTTGCCCATAGCCTACGCATCACGCACCTTGAATGATTCAGAACAAAATTATTCCACTATTGAAAAAGAGTGCCTGTGTCTCATCTGGGGGACGAAGTACTTCCGACCCTACCTTTATGGACAAAAATTCAATATCATAACGGACTATAAGCCCTTGCAATGGCTTTTCAATTATAAAGACCCCACATCGAAAATGGTACGTTGGCGAATCAAACTACAAGAGTTTGATTACCAAATTATTTATAAAAAAGGTAAACTCAATACAAATGCAGACGCCCTAAGCCGTATTGAATTACACACTAAAGAAACCGACAATATATCGAATCTAGTATCATATATTGAAGAATTCAATAAAGAATTAGAGGAAGAAGCTTGAATGGAAAATAATCCAACGACCAGCAAAGAGATTGAGAACCTAGACCAAATATCAACTATGGCGCAACCTGACCTCGAAGCAACAGCTGAAGACGATGACGAAACTATCCATACTAATGCTGAACAAGACCCTATTGTTGGAATTCCAAGAATCTGCTGTTAACTATGGAGTAAATCAAACAATCGTCACAAAGGTCATGCACTCACCTGCCAAAACAAAACGACTAATTTTATTTGAAAAGAAGAGAAGATTTTTAGTTCAAATATCAGAAAATGATTTTTAAGATGATACAATTAATTTTATAAAAGAAAACATTGTGCCAGGTAAATTATACTATGCTTATTTCGAGAACCCAGATACATATGAACCATTCTGCGAAATGGTTAGGAAAAATTTAAAATGCCCCTCGATTAGAATTAAAAGTTGTTTGAAAAAATTAATCGACATAGTAGACGAACAAAGTATACCGGAAATAATACAAAACTACCATGAGAGTAAGACGAAACATCGCGGAATCGAGGAAACTGAAATGCGTATTAAAGAAAAGTATTACTGGCCAAATCTTAAAGAGTCTATTCAATCGTACATAAATGAATGCGAAATATGCCAACGAAGTAAGTACGAACGACACCCATTAAACATGGAAATTAATATTACACCCACGGCAACCAAACCTTTTGAAACTATTCACCTTGACACATATACATTAGATAAAGTTAAATTTCTCACAATCATTGACAGTTTTTCCAAGTACGCACAAGCTTGCGCCCTAAATTCATTGTCAGCCACCGAAATTAGCGATAATTTAATATCGTTCTTTTCACATCACGGTGTTCCATCCAAAATCATTTTAGACAACGGAACTGAATTTAAAAATACAGTGGTCACAGAACTATTACAACTTCATAAAATAAAAATTCATTTTTGCTCGCCCGAGCACCCCCAGTCTAACGGTGTTATCGAGAGGGTACACTCCACTTTATCCGAACACGTAAGAATTCTAAATAATCGTGGCTTCCTGAAGACACCTATCAGCCAAAAAATGAAATATGCAATCTTAGTATATAATCACACCATTCATTCGGTGACTAAATTCAAACCAATAGATGTTATTTCAAGGCACATTAGCCCAAACGATCCATTTGACCTAAAATTAGACCAACTTTTATTGACAGATTATGTCACAGAACATAAAAATAAGTCATCAATGAAAAACTTATAAATCAGAAAGAAAAAATCATAGGAAAGATTAATGAAATTTCCGATAAACCAACATTATTCCACCCATAACAAAAAATATACATTAAAAAGCATACACGTCAAAAACTAGCCGATAAGTTTACACCTCAGACACAAGTTGAAACCGTTGACCCAGTACGTAAAACAATAGGAACGACCTCCCACGGAAAAGTACACATGGGTAACATTAAACGTCCCTTGAGAAATAAATATAGTTTTGACACCTAGTTTTAAGAATAAAATATTATATTACAATTACTCTAATTATAGTATATTACAATCCGAGACGGAAAATACTTCATTGCTGGTCGAGAGGTTATTATAGTTTATCGAGACGCGAAGCGTCGAGATAAACTCAACCTCGAGACAGAAATGAAGTTTTCCGTCGAGGTTTGTATACTTTTTTATTTTCAACCCTTAATTTTCTGATGCAAAAACTAAAGATTCTGTTATACGAAATTTTCATATAGTGTAAAACTGGCCTTAGAAAAAAATATTTCACTTTTTTTGTCAATGTCATCAATTTTGACGATCTCAAAGGCCCTGTAAAGGCCAAAACAAAAGACGAAACCACAGGAAACCGCAAAATCAACAACCATAGATAAGATCAACAACGCCTTAACGACGGTAGTTTTCGCTCAGTATTTTTGCGGAAATAATAGATTTTCACTAGATTTCTCCCCGTTCTCCCCAAAGAAATGATTTCGGAAAGTGAAGATGAAGCGATGGATTGTACCCCACCTGAATTAAAAGAAGCAGCAGACAGGATTGGAGAGAGTTTGCTTCCAGCAAAAAGCAAATTTCGGTACGAAAAGGCTTTTCAAATATTCGAAGCATGGTGTAGCCAGAAAGGAACGAGAAATACTGCCTCGGAGACCGTTTTGTTGGCGTATTTTGGCGAATTATCTAAGGAAAAGAAGCCTTCGACTTTATGGTCGACTTACAGTATGTTGAAAACCATGATTAAATTGAAAGAGAAAGTTGATATCTCCAATTACGCAAAACTTATAGCTTTTTTGAAGCGGCAAAATCTGGGCTTTCAGCCGAAAAAGTCGAGCGTTTTTTCCAGAGAAAACATTAACGAGTTCCTCACGAAGGCAGCTGAAGAATTCATTAGCATCAAGGTAGGTTTTCAAAAAATATACAAAGAAGATAAAAATGCGAAAATCAAAATGATTTTCTGTATGCTATAGCTAGGTTACCCATTTTATTTTTATCTGGTTTCAGGTAGCGCTAATTGTTGGTGTGTCGGGTGCATGTAGGAGCGATGAACTAGTCAAGATGAAAATGGAGCACGTCAACGTTTTGGAAGGAAAGATCGCTATAGAAATTCCACACACAAAAACTTACACAAGTCGATCGTTTATCATAAGCGATCCAGATTGGGTTGCTATTTTCCACAAATACCTCACTTTGCGGAAAAATTTGAAAAATGACAGGTTATTTGTTCAATGGCGAAATGGGAAATTACATAACCAAGCAATTGGCTATCATTCAATCTCAAAATTTCCACATAAAATAGCTGCTTTTTTGAAGCTTCCAAAAATTGAAACTTTTACAGGGCATGCTTTTCGTCGTACTTCCGCAACCTTATTGGTTGACAACGGGGCCGATCTATTGCAACTCAAAAGACTGGGATGGTGGAAATCGAGCACGGTTGCTGAAGGCTACATAGAGGCATCTTTGGAGAACAAAAGTAAGACTGCTCTGATGCTATCCTCTACTTCCAAAGGTATTCAGTTGTCCAGTGCATCCACAAGTACATCACATGCGGAAACTCATCCGCAAGCGCAAGAGATAATAGTTCCAAACGAAACACAATTCCAACAGGATGGTCTCAAGATTTCCATTATAAACAACAATGCTAATTTAACAATTAATGTAAATAAGTGAATAGATTTAATTAGTTCCATGTAATACATGTGGTTTTATTATTATATGTGAGAGCTGTATGAAAATTATCAATTTGGAACGAGCAGGGAAATGGGGACGGAAAAGAATTTGCCGTCCCGGACGGAAAATGCTTTTCCGTCCTAGGCAGGCATATGCATTACCGTCCCGATAAATGTCAAAGTCCAGAAATGTGACACTTTCAAGATTTTGAAAAACCTGCAATGTCAACATTACATATGTGGTTGAAAATAAACTATTTTAAATGCATTTTATATCATACGCTTGCTTATTAGCTTTATAACAATAAATATTATATTTCAGTTTCTCTGCCTGCGCGTTTGGGACTCAAGAATAAATAATCATCAGAAAACTGGATGACAATCCTGGCATAATTCCAGTCAAATTAGGGAACGCGAAAATCAAAGATTACACCTACACCCTGATACATTATTATGACTTGAACCCAATAATACGTGAAATAAATAAGCTTCACGTAAAATCTAAAAATATTACAAATATTCTTAATGGACATCAAGACTATTCTGAAGACATTAGCAATTACATAAATTTGTTAAAAATAACACAGAATGGAATTGATACAAAAATATCAGAGATTATTCCTCAGCCACAAAGAATTAAAAGAGGATTAATTAATGGCTTAGGATCAATATTCAAATCTGTAACTGGAAACCTAGACGCATCTGACGGAGAACGTTACGAGCATATCATTAGGGAATTACAAAACAATCAAAATAGTTTACAAGAAAGTGTTCTGAAAGAAAACTCGCTTTCTCTAACAGTAATCGAAAAATTTAACCAAACCATTAAACAAATAAATCACAACGAAAAACTTCTAGAATCAAAAATTAACCAAATTGCACACATGGTACAGAAGGCAGCATATAGAGAAAATTCCCTCTATATCAAAGACATAATAAATCAAATAGTCAATATCTATGAGATAATTGACTCTATTTTACAAGATATAGAAAATTCCTTAACTTTTTCAAAATTGAAAATTATGCATCCAAGCATAATAAAAACTGAAGACCTTTATCATGAATTAAACAAACTTCAACAGCGTTTAAGTTCTGAAAAAATGCCTTTAGCGGTTACTTTGGAAAATACTTCACTTTTTGAAAAAATAATTGAACTGGAATCTTTTGTCATTAATAATAGAATAACATACCTAATACATATACCAATAATGTATTCGGAAATTTTTGATTACTTTCATTTATACTCGGTTCCAATACTTTCTCAGAGTCAGTTTAAGGTTGTCTTACCGCGAAATAAATTCTTGATGAAAAATAAATTGCACTACACATACTATGGCCAAGAATGTCAAGAAGTCACTCCGAAGTCCCATATTTGTGGAAAAGAAGACATTCACAAAATCCAAGAAGACAGCCCATGCAAAATTAAACTTGCCACACTTTTTCGCTGATTAAAAAGAAGTTTATTAAAAAAAAAAAAAAAATTTAGAAAAATAAATTTAAAAAAAAATTAAAGTCGAAAATAAAAAATAAATAACAAAAAAAAAAAAATAATGAAAATAAAAAAAAATAAAAGTAAAAATAAATGAATGAAGAACTTGAGATTGTAAGACTGAAGGTCGAAGTGCGTGCAAATTATGCCCTAGCTCAGAACTAAATAATTCGGAGAGTAGGGGTGGGTTTTAGTTTTGGGCGCCACCGACTCTGAACAGATGAGTCGGACTCTCCAGGATGGTATCTGGCTTCAGGTTCTCACAATTGAAATAATAATTATAAAAAAAAAAAGAAAAATATTAGCAATAACCAGGCTGTGTGCATAAAACCAAATAAAAGTCAATTCAAATCAAGTGCTACAGTTGTTTATTTATCAAATCCACAATGAAACGATGTGGGCATTGACATAAAAAAAAAATAATAATAATAATCAAGTAAATGAATAATTAATAAAATGACCTTGTCATGAAGTGTCAACCAACAAATACAGAAATGCTATACTGGTGAAAGAATTACTATAGTCCTGAACAGTTAAATTTAAATGCAAAAATATGTTATTGAAACTCAATAACCCAAATGAATAATAAAAAAAAGGTATAAATAGAAAAGTTGTTAATATAAATTGAAGAGAAAACTAAAAAAAATAAATGAGTGAATAATAAATTGGAGCGGTTATTTTACACTTATGTAACCAGAACTACCAGTAGGTTGACATAAATTCAACGTTACGTCTAGTTAAGTTACCTATTTAGTAATTCATTCACCACACTGGGGGCAAGCAATAAATTATTCCCTGAAATACCGAGGTGATCACCGTGGTGTACAAATAGGGACAGAATGTAAATAAACAATAATAATCAGGATAACTAAAACTAGTACGATACCGAAATGTTCCAGGTGATGGTTGTTCTTACAATTAACCAGATTAGTCCTGGCTACTGGTTGTGGTTAACTTGGTTGAAGACTCGAGTAACCGTCCAATTACTTAGGCTGGTGTCTGTTAGCCTTTTGGTTCAATTTCGGTTACAATTGAACGCCTATTGGTATAACCGTGAAGGTAAACTTGATGGTAAAGTACAACCCCTCGCTAAAGAACCCTAAGAGAAAAATTGTTATACACACTGTATTTGTAATTGAACCAATAGCGAAGCACTTCATGAATAAATTGAATTAGAAAATGAAACTATAATGTAATACAATTAGTTTCCAATAGCAAATTTACTTGATAAAAGACTATAGCTCTTGAAAATTATTTTAATAGAAAAATTGAACAATAATGTATTAATTAATTCAATTGGATGAAATCACAATAAAGCTTTGATATTAATTAAGAAAAATGTGTCTCGAGTTTGCAAAAATTGTGAATACGGTTATATTTTTTTACCTGATGGAAATAGGGCTCGTTTGCCTCGAAAATCTCCGGAAATCTGGATCGAGGTCTGGATTGAATATCCTGGAGTGAGTGAGATTATTCTCTACTCTTTAGGGCATCTTTCAACACAAATGACTGTTTTTTTTTTTAAATCCGATAACATCGGCGAAAATTATGGCACTTTACGAAAGTAAAACACAACGCAAGATAACTCAGTGTGCCATAAATTCAATTCAGAAGAAAATCAGGCCCAAAATCCCTTTTTAAGGTGATGAAAAAAAAATTAATTCTTCTGGAGGACTTGCTTCTTCAAAACAGTTAACGTGAAAGGAAAAGTTAGAGGTGACGATATTATCGATAGTTTATCGATAGTATCGATATTTCAAAAAAATTCGAACAGTCGAAAATATCGATAGTTCAAAGTGCAACTATCGATAGTCGCGGGATAATCGAATCCAATAAACTAATACTAACTTAAATTAAATAGGAAGTATTTATAGAGTTCACTGCTCCAATTTTGAATGTAAAATAGGTTAGGTCAACGGGGTTTGGGGTGCACGGTACACAGGACTGACTGCACCATTGCACCCGGTGTAATCTACGATAGAAATTAGAGACAAACAACAGACTCTCGAGCGGCAACTTATTAGTTTAGTTTGAATACAATAGCTCTGTTTCAATCGACATTCGAACCGTTCCAGAACCAGTAATATCCAGTTGCCCACCTATTTTTCAATAAGTTGAACGTTTGACTTACTTAACAAATGAATTGATCGACTGGAAATAACCGTTCTAGAACGGTTCTTATGTCGGTCGGAACAGAGCTATAGGTTATTTATTTGAAGTTACCAATTTGAGTTCTTGTTTCTTTTTGGTTTTAGGTAGTTTCTAATATCAAGGTTTGATACGATAATGTTTCTTTCCATAAAAAAAATAAAACAATATCAATAATTTTTTGTTTGTTTCAAACTATCGATAAATTATCGATAGTTTCGATATTCACCACCATGATTATCGAAACTATCGATATTATTTTTTTATCACTATCGTCAACTCTAGGAAAAGTGCTGCACATTCAATCAAGGAGCTAGCCTAAAGGTAGATTCAGAGATGATGCAGAATAACGACAAACGTCAAAGATCAATCGATAGAATTCTCACTTACCAAAAATTGCACACAACAATATAATCCGAGAAAAATAACAACGGCTGATGAATAATGATATTAACAACAAATAATCATCCCATAAAACAATCAAAACTTGAAGAATACAAAATAGAGTAAGTGTTCCGTTTGCAAAATTAGAGGGCTCAAAGAAGAATCGACGATACTGAAAACATTATTAATCGACTGCCGGTTGACAGAGATTTTTGACAATCAAAAGTCAAAAAACCGAACGCAAGGATAATGCATAAAATATTGACAGACCATCGAACCAATGATCGACCCGGGGTTCGCTAGAATTTGCTCCGAGATCAATAGCGCTCGATAACCGAACAGAGTTAGTACGAACGGAGTAGTTCTGTACATCCACTTGAAAACGGGTCAATATGATTTCGGAACACCACCCACGAAATATTTTTGACAAATGAATTAATTATTTTTGTTATGAAAACAGAATTTAAAATCGGAATCAAAATATTGCTTTGTTTTGATTTTGAAATTGAATTAAAATATGGATTAAAATGAGGAAAAACCATTACAGCAAATAGAATTTGACTATTGAAAATTAGGAAATTTACAGGATCTACAACCGTTGAGATTATTGATGAAATTGAAATTGAGAGAAAATGTTGAAAAACTTAAGGAAATCTTGAATATAAAATTGAAAGTAGGTAAGAATTATTTATGCAATTTTGGACTGTTACAAACTACTCCACTCTGACAAAAATACCTCCACCTGCGAACAAACCGAAGTTGAAGTCCCGCAAATTATCATCAATCGATTGAACGATTCCAACCAATGGATATTGGTTATTCCTGTCAAAGAAGCCATCCAACTCAAGTGCTTTCAACAAAAAGAAGTACAAAACATCATTGGAACATTTATGCTCCAAATACCGATTGGTTGCCAAGTGGCCATCGCTTCCAAAATAGTCATCAATGAAAATAGGACAATCAAGACCGATATTCAACCGATACTGTTTCCTGACATACCAAATACACTCGCCACGATGCCGACCCTCAATCTAAGTCGACATCTAAATTATTTGAAGTTAGACGACCTTCACCAATTGAGCAAAGAAGTAATGGACATACGCCCACAACTGAGCTTCACCGAAATTAATAGATTGCCCAGCCTTGGGACAATCCTTATATATGTCCTCATCGTTATTGCCTGTATCTTCTTGGTTTACATGAAATATGTAAAAGCTGCCATGAAGTAGAAGGGGTCCACCCCGTTCCAGAACAAAACCAGAGTATTCAACTCCCCCGCTAGCGTGAAAGTTGAATCTAAGAATGGAGGAGTTATAAAACGTCTATTTGCGGAGTCCTCATTTAAAATGCTTATTCTGCTTTTTAGCTTATTATAAATATATGCATTTTCTTAGTATAGTTAGTCAGTTGAAATTTATTATACTTATAACTTTTATTGTAACGTGCTTTCGCTAGTAATAATTTCGAATTGTTAATAAAGTAATTTTTTTAAAAACCAACCCTCGGTTGCTGACTTGTTAACTCGTGTCTGATTTGTAAAAGCAGCTTTAAAGGAAAAACAGTGGGCAATAAAAAATAACAAAGGAAAAACATATTTCCGGGCGGCACCCCAAAAAAAAATTTAAATATTCCACAAAATTCCAATACTCTTCAACGATAATTGAAATGCAAATATTATCAGCAAATTCAGTGTAATGAAAATTCATAAAAATCGACAAAGAAAGTGTTCCCCATTCTATTTAGATTAAGTCGTCGACACAATTTCGCCAAAATTATTATACCAGCACCTAAATGTGTTTTTAAGAGGCTTCCGTGGGAAAATAAGGGGATCAAAATCGACGGAACATTATATTTGAACATTTTCCGGCACGCTGATGATATTGTGCTGATAACAGATGAGATCACTGAGATTAAACCTCCGGCAGACTGGAACTAAAAATAAACTTCAAAGTATAGTGAAATAATGATGATCCTCAAAAATTTAGAACCCAGTTATTGATAGAGACGTCAATTTTTAACAATAATTATAGAAATTAAGTAGTTTTATTTGAAATTAAGTTTAAATCAAAAATAATGTTGATCGCTACATTCATAACGATATTATTTTCAGTCTTTTTTTTTGTAATAGTTGGGCACCCCTTAGATGATGAAGACTCGTCTGAGAATACACAATGTTTCTTCAAACTTTTACTACGATCTCCCCCCTCCAAATTCCATCAAAAACCATAAAAGAACATACTTATTTCCACACAAACCATATATAAATAAAGTCTATTTTATGTATGAGGCATACAAACACGACACGCACATAGGATCCAAGCCTCAATTATCCGACATCCCGCTGTTGGCGTATCAGATTCTCTGGAAAATCCTGCAGCAACATAATGGCAAGAAGGCTCGGATCAATGGCGGTTTTGGAGGTAATGAGTTCCGGTTTGTCCCTCACGTCCTGACCTGAGGTCAACATAAAAACATCAATTCGGGAGCAACACCATAATATCGAAATTTGATGTGCTTACTGATACATGAATACAATTAGGCGTTTCCGGATGCAGGATGCATGATATTGGAATTTCGCCACAGTGTTGTCCTTTGTCACAACGTCAATATGGATTTTGGTGATAACGTTACTTTGTAGAGATGCTTATAAATTTAATAACTCTCACGATCGAAATGTGCATGCAATATAATATGGAATTGGACATATTTTTTCATGTATAGTGGAAATCATTGCAATTGGCACATAGTATACTCTTTTAACATCCCTTGTATTAAGTCAAAATTTTAACCAATAAATCTATTTAGTGCAGTGGTGTACTAATTTTTTTTTTCCTTTAGCAGTTTATAACCACTATTATGTTCACCACTGATTTATCAAACTGACGCGATTTTGAAATTACTTGTGTGGTGTGTCACAAGAACTTTACAATGACTCAAGTAACGGTCATCGAAATCGATCAACCTGAAGTTTATGATCAAACATTGAACAAAATTCCCAAGAGGCGCCGAGATGCCGTAGGAATACATTCTATTTATGACAAAAAAGATATCCCGTATGTCAAAATAGCAAATCCACCCTTAATGGCGAGTTTATAAAAAAAAAATTAACACTTAAACTAAGAATTAACATTTAACTTAAAAAGTTGACGTTATGATATGTTACGTAGCGGTTCATAATAGTTATTTATGTATCAAGGGTACTAAGTAGATGATTATGCACTGAGGGCGACAGTTTTACAAAGCCGAGGGCCTCTGGCCCGAGGGTTCGTAAGTCGCCCGAGGGTATATAGCTATTAGTACCCGTGGTGCATACAAACTTTTATGTCATACTAGTTGGTTGTGAATAATAAATACCTGGGAAAAAAGTGTCACTTCGCAAATTGTCATCAGTGTGCAAACATCATAATTTTTTGACAAAAATAATATGTTTATAAGCGTAAATTTATATTTTGTTAATAAAGAATAAGTTAATTGAAAACTGTTTTTTGCGTCTTTATGCCCGCGCGGGCCATAATGTGTACTTTATGCCCGCACGGGCATAAAGTAATGAATTATGTAGATGGTATCTAAAGTATAAAAACACAATAATGTATTGGTATGACATAAAAAAATTAAGACTCATCAACTGAGAATTAAGAATTACATAAGCGCACGTTGAAATTCTTAGTTGTAACTTAATTTTCTTAAATTAGTTCAGGTGTTAGTTTTTTTTATGAACCCGCCATAAAGCTATTAATAGATACAGGAGCGTCAAATTCTTTTATTATTCCGAAAATTGCTGAAAAATATTTCGAAAATTTCATAGGAAAAGAACCATTCACAATTTCCTCTGTTTTTCGAACAACTACTAGAGACCAACGTGCCGAAATTTCAGCTTCCGAAGAATTCAAATCCGAAAATAAATTAAAGTTCTATTTATTTAAATTTTATCACTATTTTGATGGCCTTATGGCTTATGACATTTTAAAAGATCGTAATGTGAAATTGGACTTGCAAAATGACTCACTTGAAACACCTAGACCTCAAATAAAATTGTCATACAATGAAGCAAAGTCGAAATTACTATTTTTTACTCGAATTAAACCTACATAATTAAACACTACAGAAATATTAAATGTCCCTGTAACAATAACAAATGGTGACATTAGTATTTACAAAACCTCGATGCGAATGCTTAACAACTGCGAGCGACAGCTATGCCCCAGTAGAAATTCATAACAATACTGATGGCGCCCAGGAAATATCTTTGTATAACCCAATTCCCGTACAAGCGTTCAATAAAGCCGATGTTGAAATTTATAATATTTCTATAGAAAACAAACCTAATGAATTCCCTAATAGAATCGATATTGTCGATATCATACGAACCCAACACATGAACGCGGAAGAGAAGTTTTACACAGAAAAATTTTACCAAAAATATTCGGACATATTCCATCTCGAAAATCAAGCTTTGATCTTCACTAACCAAGTAAAACATAGAATAAAATCTACTGACGAACTTCCAGTATATACCAAATCGTATCGATATCCCTTTATACACAAACCCGAAGTAGAAAAACAGATCGGTGACATGTTGCAATAAAATATCATTAGGCACAGCGATTCTCCGTGGTTCTCACCAATCTAGATCGTACCCAAAAAACCGGACGCCTCGGGTCAGAGTAAATGGCGTATCGTAGTAGATTACCAGAACTTTAACGTCAATACCATCGACGATTGTTATCCGACACCAAACATAACAGACATTCTCGACAAATTAGGCCGTCGCTAATACTTTTCTACCTTAGACCTCGCGAGTGGATTCCATCAGATAGGGATGCATCCCAACGACATAAAAAACACCGCATTTATTGTCGAGAATAGGCATTATGAATATGTACGAATGCCCTTCGGTCTCAAGAACGCGCCAGCAACATTTCAAAGGGTTATGGACGGTGTCCTTAAAGGCCTACAAAACCGATATCAGCTTCCACTTTTTTTTTTGTCAATGTCATCAATTTTGACAAAAAAACAAGCGAAGAAATCGGGAAGGAAACGCATTTTTCCGTCCGTGGCAGGCATATACATAAATTGCCGATCTGAAAAAATGTAAAAGTACAGAAATGTGACACTTCCAAGATTTTAAAAAATTTGTACTGTCAACATTACATATACGGTTGAAAATAAAGTAGGTATTATTATTTTAAACCCTATGTTTGTTTACTAATTTCATAAGATGTCAATGTCGGTGTCTGTCAGTCGAAATTCCATATTTGTCATATTTTTACCTTATATTTTTCAATAATTATTAATGGTTCAAAATAAAATAGTATACATAATTCGGTGGAAAGTTTCCACGTTATTGTCTCAAAAATTGGTTGACCTCGGCGCTTCGCACCTCGGTGAATCATAGTATCTCTCGACAATAATGAAACACTCTCCACCTCCGCATGTAATATACTATTAACTAACGAGCCACTGTTGCAATATCCCGACTTCTCCAAAGAATTTAACTCAACTACAGATGCAAGCAACTTTGCCATAGGTTATGTACTCTCACAAGGTCCGATCAGCCAAGATAAACCAAAAGCTTACGTATCTAGAACAATAAATTCTGCCTCTTGAATATAATCTATAAATAGAAAACTTAAAATCGTCACTGACCATCACCTACTCCAATGGCTAATGAACTTAAAAGAACAAAATTCAGGTTCACGCTTAGTTTGATGGCGTTTGAAACTCGAAGAAATCCACTATCAGATAATTTATAAAAAAAGGGAAAACAATACAAATGCTGACGCGCTATCAATAGTCGAGGTAAATGCGAATGAAGTAACTGATACTTCGCCAACACCACCTGAAAATAACGACAACAACCTTGACTCAAATTTACCGCCTGTTCTGCAAGTTCATGCAAGAATACAACGATAACCCCGTTCTAGACAACCCGCTTCCGAGCACTCGAGCACAAGTCGCGAATCCAATAATCAAATTACAACAGTTTTTGAAAATAATGAAAACAATCCCGATGTTGTGACCGACAATCAGTAAATCACTGGCCAAGATGACCCTGATGAATTTGATAATAATGACACCGTACATACCGATTCTGAAAACCCCATTTTATCTATTCACATAACTGAAAAACCAATACATTATTTTCTGTGTCAAATAATCATTTTTTTTTATTGATAAGCCATTTCACTTATTTAAAGTACTCCTGAGCGTGTTTAAATCCAACATTCAAAAACGCGCGTGTTTTAAAGTTACCAATGACAACATCAACAACCAACAGCTGGAGAAAGGTCTAAATGTCAACTTTTTAATTATTGATTTGTCAGGAGTAGGTACTTGTAGACAACGTCAAGTAAAATATAGTAAGTGTCAACGAATTTAGCATTCCACAATTATTAGTAATTTTTGATTTGAACGTATAGGTACCAATAAAAAAAAATTGTGTAAAGTATTCGTGGATAACTGGTCTTTAAAGCACTTGCTCTATTTCGAGCACTCCGGCTGCGCCGTCGTGCTCGAAAAATCGCGCGTGTTTTAAAGACCTTAATATCCACTTTAATATACTGATAAAAATCGAAAATAACCCAAAAATTGAAATAAAGAAAACCTTCCAAAATCTTGTAAATAGAACCCGATGGTATATTTACGTAACAAACGATTCTTTCGAAGCGCAAATTATCCAATACATAAAAGAATACGTAGAAGCAAAGAGGCAATAAGACTTTCTTTTTCAAAATGACGGAAACGGAATACTGTTTACACAAATGTGTAAATTTATACCGCAAACATTTAAATACGCATTTTACAAGTTTTCAATATCTAATAGAATGCTTTGTGATGTAACTAAGAAAGATAGGCAGAAAAATTTCATTAAAAGCCAACATGAAGGTCTCACCAATCACAGAGGTATTCACGAAACGATTGACCAACTAAGCCTAAAATATTAGTGGCCCAAAATGAATGATGATGTCAAAAAAATTCATAAATGGTTGCTCAATCTGTCAACAAGTAAGATATGAACGTCACCCACCATTAATAAAATTGCAATTAACACCCACGCCTGAAAAACCATTTGAAACCATTCATGTGGATACTTTCAAATTTAAAAAAAAAACTTTTTGCCGCATTAACAATTTGTGATAGTTTTTCGAAATTTGGACAAACCTATGTCCTACCAAGTTTATCCGCCGTACACGAGTATCAATCTCTTACATTTCGTCTCAAATTACAAAATCCCAGAAAACATCGTATCTGATAATAGTATCGAATTTAACCAAAATCTCCTTAAAGAATTCGCCAAACTTTATAAAATCAATTGGCACTATAACTTGCCCTTAAACCCGAATAGCAACTCTATTTTTGAAAGATTTCACTCTACATTATTAGAGCACATGCGAACTCTAGTTTTGTCCAAACCAAACCTAAGTCCATTTGAAAAATTAAACTTTGCTATTATAGGGTATAACAATTCAATGCATTTAGCAACAGAACAGAAACCAATCGATTTGATTTTTGGTTACCTCCAATTAAAGGAACCAATCGATATTGATAACGATACCCAATTAATTAATAACGAATTAAATAAACATAAAGCAATAATCTCAGACATTTATAAAATTATCCATAATAAAATGAACGAGCATAAAGAAAAGGTAATTTCTGAAACCAACGAAAAACGAAAAGACCCTCTCGAAATACAACCCGGAACAAAAGTTGTAAAAAAATAAATAAAGAAATCCTTTATATAAACTAGAACACGTCTTGCGAAGTAATGACTTAACTGTCACTACCATAGGTCACTACCACGCAAAATACTTATCACAAACAAGTACCTATTCAAAAATCAACGAAAATTTACTGATCAAACCCTTTTACAGGTTGATGACACTACTTCTCCTGACGAGGGCACAGAAAGTTCAAATACAGAATCATGACAACAATCCTAGTATACTTCCCTTCAAAATAGGAACTGCCAAGATGAAAATAGCCACCCACACAGTTTCTTACATTACATCGATTTGACATCTTTGCAAAAGCAAATTGATTCTATAACCTATATGAAATATGAAAAGCTAGAAAACATCATAAATTCCTCTTTAATTGCGCACAGACTTCCGTTACTTGAAACTTATAAACACTTAAACTACGAAGTAAACGTAGGTAGTCAATCAAAAAGAGGCTTAATAAGCCATTTAGGCTCACTAGTAATAGTTATTTACCTAACAAATGCGGAAAGTGATACTTTACCGCACGCAACGGCAGGTCAATCCGTTAAGGGCAGTAAAGGCACTTTCCGCATGTGTCAGGTACAAAATTTTACCTATGAGCATCTACATCTCCAAATAAAGGCATTGATAAAATTAATTAATGAATCAGATTAATTAATGAAATAAGATTAGATTTAGAAATTATCAAAAATCCACTTTCTGAAAAAGAAAGGAATTTTGATTATAAATATCAAATTCTACTTTACCGCAGACTATGTGGTAAAGTGCACTTTACCGCACGCTCGTAGGTAATAGTTATTTACCTAACAAATGCGGAAATTTTACCTATGAGCATCTACATCTCCAAAAAAAGACATTGATAAAATTAATTAATAAATCAGATTATTTAATGAAATTAGATAAGATTTAGAAATGATCAAAAATCCATTTTCTGAAAAAGAGAGGATTTTTGATTATAAATATCAAATTCTACTTTACCGCACACTATGCGGTAAAGTGCACTTTACCGCACACTTTGTATTCTACTTTACCGCATACTATGCTGTAAAGTTAACTTTACCGCACACTATGCGGTAAAGTGCACTTTACCGCACGCTCGTAGGTAATAGTTATTTACCTAACAAATGCGGAGAGTGATACTTTACCGCACGTAACGGCAGTTAAGGGCGGTAAAGGCACTTTCCGCATGTGTTAGGTACAAAAATTTACCTATGAGCATCTACAACTCCAAAAAAAGGCATTGATAAAATTAATTAATGAATCAGATTAATTAATGAAATTAGATAAAATTTAGAAATGATCAAATATCCATTTTCTGAAAAACAGAGGATTTTTGATTATAAATATCAAATTCTACTTTACCGCACACTATGCGGTAAAGTGCACTTTACCGCACACTTTGTATTCTACTTTACCGCATACTATGCTGTAAACTTGACTTTACCGCACACTATGCGGTAAAGTGCACTTTACCGCATAGTGTGCGGATTTTCAACCAATTGTACCTGGAAGTGGAAGCCATTTTGGTACCGTAGACCTGAGTACCATTATCTTGCCAGAAAACCCTGTGGGACAGGTAATATTATATTAATGTATTTATTTTATATGATAATCGACAATTTATTCTGTTTAATTGCCTACACCTTTTCCCTCAGAACTAATTTGAAGTCTGATTTTATTCAAAGAATGTTATCACAGGGTTTGATATTTCAATCAGTGGCGTAGCCAGGATTTTGTCTTGGGGGGGGCAAATTTGCAGGAAGCGTCTTTTGCGGCCCTACCGCGACCGCTGCCAGAGGCAAAGCGCCGCAGGCGCGAAATTTTTGGGTGCCACGCCCCTTTTTCAGGTTTCTTTACGCTATTTTTGGGACTGTTTATCTTAATTTTGAAGAAATATTCATAAAATTTAAGGGTCTTGGGGGGGGGGCAAATGCCCCCTTGCCCCCCCCTGGCTACGCCAGTGATTTCAATCACCACGTTTTATAGTTTTCAATCAGTTATTTTAAAGAAAAAAGATTTAAGAGCTCTGTTTACAATAGTATTTCCTTCTTAGGGTTTTTTTTTCCAATCTGAGCTTTTCTCTCCGTTTGAGAGTTACGTTACGGTCCCATTTACCCCACCGAACTGCTGCTTGGTAGAAATTCAAGCCCATCAATTGGATTCCACCAATAACCGGTCTCTCAAAGCCAATCCTTGAGACCTACTCAAATCATCAAGTTCTGAGTGAGAACCAAGAAGTCTGCAGCTGTTTTGTGGTATCGTAACTTAACAATTGATCATAATTATTACCTTTTTACCTTTCATTCTCTTACCTTTTTTTATAAATTTAAATTTGTACCTTTAGTAACTTAGTTTTTGTGTTGATAATATTTGTCAGGTTGTCAATTGATCAACAACATATCACCAAGCTTATCTATTTATTTTCCTCAAACCAGTTGACTTAAATTCCATTTTTAATTAACGTAAATTCTATTTATAATTAATTTAGTTGCACATTTCATAACCTCATTGACCTTTTCTGAACTGCAGTAACTAGATCCAAACCCAGTATTTAGATTTGATAGGTGGTTATAATCAACCAAATTCTAGCAATTGGCTGTCACATGATTCCATAACAATTTAATTGAAGGTGTAAACCAGAGTGATATCACAAAGGGTACTAATATTGCGCATAATAACAAACCGGTTTATATAATATATTGGATTATTGACACTGATTTATTTTATATTGACTTGAACCCGGATTACTCTTGTAATTTTTTTTTCCAAGCAACTAATGCCGAACTAACTCTAGTTTTTCTGACATCCGAATTCAGGTCAATAGTTACTAATATCTAGGTTGGGTTATTGATTTATTACAGGATTTAACCGTTATTTAACTGAATTATGAAAATTTACGTTTAATTGAGGTATTACTTTATTGCTTATGCATTTAATTCATATTGTTGAACTGACTTGAGTTTGGTATTGAACTACAGTTTTTAATTTCAACTGATTTGTTGACTTTTTATATTTATTACCTGAGTATTGAATAACCGATAATTACCTAATTCATTTATGCTGACAAATTATCGAGCAATTACTGTATTTTTATTAAATAAATTTAGCTCTTGAATCTTAATATATATTTGTTTCATTTGACTCTGGAAGCTCACTCTTGACTACCAACCAGTGGCGTTACTTTAATTGAACTGAATATTCACTGGTTAATTATTTATTTATTTTATTTTATTTTATTTCATTATTTTATTTTATTTTATTTTATTTTATTTTATTTTATTTTATTTTATTTTATTTTTATTTTGTTTTGCCTGTATCATAATATCTTGGTCTTTGGGTCCAGTCAACAGCCTGGAGAATACTGGCCATTCTGTCCAAGGCCAGTGGCGCCCATAAAAATAACCCACCCTCACTCTCCGTATTTAATTTCTGAGCTAGGGCTAAATTTGCAACGTCCTAGACATCCAATAGACCAATTCTTTTAATTTCATAATTTCAATTTATTTTAATTACATTTCACTTTTTATTCATATTAACAAAAAAAAACGTAGCAACGTTTCGGTTTTCCAATGCCATTATCACCCTAATTTATTAGATAACAGGCATGATTTGCTTTGTTTTGACATTCTGAAATACGTCATACATAACACGTTTTGAAATTCCGACGTTTCGACCGAAAATATTCATCCTCAGGCAAAATTATTACTATACGCATGCCAATTTTAGTTAAAAGACGTGATATATAATATAATTTCTTGATTTATGCAGCAAAGTTTTTATAGTTTTAAAATCGATTTTCAATTACCTTCTTTAGCTGGGATGGAGTAAACTTCTCTAATCAAGCTTTGGCCCAAGACAATATCGTTTGGCGTATTCTTATATAATCTATTTTTTTAATAATCCCACAGAAAATAGTATAAAAGGAAAAGGTTTTAAATCCGGATTGCCTGCAGGCCATCATCGAGCTATCGCCATAACTGTTGCATGACTTATAATTCGTAAAGCCTCGTATAGACTTGAACATTACACCGTACAACAAGCAGAACAACAAACCTAAGGGCAATCGAAAAACTAATTTGGATGGGGCTACGTGAACCGTCAGGATTTGCCAACTGATTTTAAAACAATAGGGTCGTAGAATTCAAAAAAAAAAAAAAAAAAAAAATATGTAGCTCCTTTATGTGCAAATAAAACCACTCAAATTCCAACAAACAATTATTTTATTATTGGTAAATATTGACAATGTAAATATTGAATTTATTTTGAAGTAATTATGAAATTATTTATGAACATTTAGCTCAACATTTAGTGTTTCTGGTGAATCTGATACAGTATATGTACCTTTTCAATCCGGAGTTCTTCAATAGATGTTGGGGCTTCACTTCCGTGAACTGAAGCTTTTCGGGTTGTTTCCTATATTCAGGAAAGAGGATAGAGTGCTAGTGTGACCTCACTCTAGCTGATCCAGACTCCAAATAGTGTTCTTGAGGAATAGGTACCCAGAAAAGAATTTACAGTATCAAGTTCACCAAATTTTGGAATATTAAATTCCCGAATTCTGTTAAAAAGCCAGTATCTTGCAGAGAAAAATTAATATGAAATAAGTTAAACATAAAACTATTGTTGTGCAGACACTTCTTTCCAACAGAATCAGGTATAAGCAACTATTGGCCGTTTGCACCAACCATTTTGAGGAAGCCTTAGCGATAAGTATTCCTTAAAGTGATATTTATCCATGTAGAAATGTCATTTTAAGGAATATTTATCGCTAATGCTTCCTTAAAATGGTCGGTGCAAACGGCCATAAGTATTCCAAATTGGAAAATTATTTTTATAGGAAAACAATTAAATGATTTAAAAAAAAGTAGTAATAAAGTAGGTAAGTACACCAAGATTAATTAGAAATAGATGCTCGTTATAATTGAGCAGAATACTGAATGCTGCTTCTCGGGCAGTCGCGCTAAACAGGAATTTTTTTTTAGAAAAATATATAGGCAAAACCGAACAAGATAAAAAAAATTGAATAAACCTCCATTTTCCCAAATAAATAAATTTTCCTTTTGAGTTTAGGTACCTAGTATTTATACTACAACACAAAGCTGAGGGTGAAATAAGCTAAATCCAAGTAACTGTCAAAATTCTTGATATGTTTCAATTAATGGATTTTTGACTTATCCAGATTTCTATTTTAAAAACTTCACCCTTTCAGCACTCTCTTTATTGAGAAGATAATGCCTGGATTCGACAGTGTTGATAGGGATGGACACACAAATTCGGTTTACACCCACACTAACAATTAAATCCAAATACCAAAGCAGCCATACCTATTTATTTGCCTGAACTCTGAATTGACTCTCTTCAGAAAAATGTGGTATAGAATTTTTAATACCTATTTAGAAGTACCAGTTGTTTTAGTGACTAAACGTATGTCGCTTCTTGAACAGACAAATAAAATTAGGTTAGGAATTTCCTATTTGTACATGAAATTGACGTATTAGCAATCGACGTTAGTTTTTGTTGGTAATTTTTTGTTTCATCTGATTCGTGATTGATAAATAAGGATGAGGTTATTCTAAATGGGTATTAAAAATACTATACCATGCAAAATGGAGATTCACAATAGATAAAAAAAATTAAAATGTAATATTTATATTTTTGAGGTAGGTAAGATAAGATTTATCAGGTGATAAAAGCCCAACAGTGATAGTAGACACTGATGGTGAAATAAATTGGAAAATATTAAAGAAAATCTAGAAATCTGAAGGAAAATTACAAAGTGAAAATCGACTTGCCTGTTTAACGGTCTGCCAAAGCAGAGGCCTTTTTAGAACCAAATCCCTGAAGAAAACCAGTCTCGTGTTTTTTTTATACTTAACTGCGGAGTAGCCAGCGACCAATCAGAAGACAACACTCAACACACAAAACATACCGTCTTCACTTCATTAATGCCCGCCACGCCACGCTGATTAAATGGGAATAGATAAAAACACACTAGAATCATTCTAATTGTTCACAACTTATAAAATCAGAATGTCAACACAAAGCAAATTATTTGAAAAAATCCATGTTCGTATTACAAAAAATTAGGTTGATGATGGCTTTGGAAAACCGAAAGTTCGAATTTCTAAAATAATATCACCACAATAAAGTCCAGACAGAAGAAAGTTATTTGTTTGTTTACTTTATCAATTATTTTGTTTTGTTTACTTTCGAGTTCCAAAATATTATCATGTATTTCTTTTATGTCTTATTGGTCCAGATTACCAGTAATATATTTTACCTACGAGCGTGCGGTAAAGTGCACTTTACCGCACGTATTTGCAAATAGAAAGTATCACTTTACCGCACACTATGCGGTAAAGTGTGGAAAAATTGTCCTTGATATAGAAAATTTGCAAAACAATGGAATAATTTTGATAAGGTTATTTTACATTAATTTAGGCACGTTACAACGTCGAGTTTCTAAAATAATATTGTTATCACATGAAAGTCCAGACAAAAGTGCTTTAAGAAAGTTATCTTGATTTTACTCGATCTCTTTCAATAAAGCCCGGAAAAAATACAAACCATAATCGCAATTTTCGCAATTTTCCGGATGTTTCCGTATAGAGCATTTCTCAAATTTTAAAACGGCATTTTGTTAAGCTTCAAAATGCGCAACTTTTATCTAATTTAACCACCCTCTTATCCCTAACGGTCACCGATATCCCCATGTTGGCCCTCGAATTTGGGACACCCTGTATCTATTATTTTCCGTTTTGTTTTGCTAGAATAAGGTTCGAGTCATAAATTTGAAAATTTTCGGATCAGCGTAGAATGAAACATTCTGGAGAGCTCATAGGCTAACCTAGAACGGGATAGATTCCAATTGAGTCAAAATATGTACAGGGTTGTCGTTATGTATGGAAACGGTCTGATATTTCAGAACCGGCTTGAAAAAAAGTTACAATATTTGCTACCTGGGGGTTTTTGGGAATGCCCGATTCAATGGTGGTATTTGCAATGTTGCCAAGTTTACCGTTTCTAAGATGTCGTATGTAACTTGATTTTTTTTAAAGGATGCCCTTCTTTATTTTTACTGTAATTAATTCAGCGTCCCAACATTACTAAAACCCCTAAATACCAAAACTTCATTTTACTTGCTTTTTGAAATATGGCAACACAGACTTTTTGTTGAAAGGTTTGGAAACAGTCTAGTATTTCAGAAAAGACTTTAGCAAAATGTACAATAATCCCTACCTGGGGGTTTTTAGGAATGCCCGATATAATGGTGGTATTTGCAATATTGCCAAGTTCACCGTTTCTAAGATGCCGTATGTAACTGCCCGTAGGGGCATCCATTTTAAATAAAATCAAGTTACATACGGCATCTTATAAACGGTAAACTTGGCAACATTGTAAATACCACCATTAGATCGGGCATTCCTAAAAACCCCCAGGTAGGGAATATTGTACATTTTGTTAAAGTCTTTTCTGAAATAAGAAAATGTTTCCATACATTTCAATAAAAAGTCTGTGTTGCCATATTTCAAAAACCAAGAAAAATGGAGTTTTGGCATTTAGAGGTTTTAGTAATGTTGGGACACTGAATTAATTACAATAAAAATAAAGAGGGGCATCCATTTAAAAAAATCAAGTTACATACAGCATTTAAGAAACGGTAAACTTGGCAATATTGCAAATACCACCATTGAATCGGGCATTCCCAAGAACCCCCAGGTAGGAAATATTGTAAATTTTTTTCAAGCCATTTCTAATATATCAGACCGTTTCCATACATAACAACAACCCCTAAAACAAAACACATCGACCAGCCGGAACAGTGCGATAAAATAGAACCAACTGTATATTCACACAAAACTTCAGTTGCTAGGAAAATACTAAAGCGAGTCTAATTCCATCTTAAAAGTCAGGGAAATCCAAATCCACTCCATATCGCTCTAAAAGTAGGAAGAATCAATTCAAAGCGACTCCAAACTGCCTTACAAATCATAAATTCCAACTCGGAATTCAGTAGAATCAATCCAGATTGACTACACAGCGCTTTACAAGCCAAACCAATTCAATGCAATAGTTGTTATTATAGAAATTAATATTTTCCAGATTCCTGCTGGCTGCTGGAGTGTTACAATAAGTTTCTAGTTTTATCGAATAGTTTCCATCAAATCATAACAAACCTAAACCCTAACAAATAAAATCCCTATAAATTATGTCACAAACTCGAAGCGAAAGTCCACTTTATTTTTCTGTGTTGTCAGAAGTTCTTCCGTTAAAAGCAGCATCCCGAAACTAAAAACAGGATAATTAAGGAGAAAGCCCGTTAACGTGAGTAAGTAACCCAACATTCTTGAGAGCTTTTTATCTCGGGGACAAGAACTTTTTCATAAAAGTTGGTGTGCGCCTTAATGAGGTAACGAATGCCTCGCCGTTCCATTTTATTCAGGTTTTATGACAAAACTTATTAGAGAATGGAACAAGAAACTAAATTAAAAGAATGAAAAATACGCGGTGATTATTATTTTTGAATTGTTCTCGGGATTCCTTCTTGGGATTTCGAAAATTTATTTGACATTTGATTAATATTCTCACGAAATTGGAAATTCGATATTTTCTAAGATAGATCTGGAGCGCGTTTTACACTATAAATAGCGCGTAGTAGTAGATATTATTAGTCAGTCAGTTTTAATGGGAACTTTGTTGCAGTCGGTTAAATAAGAGTATTGGTTTAAATTCGAGATTTGTTGTGAACATTTGAATAAGTGATAAGTGAATTTCATATTAAGTCAATTAGATGGATAAAAGGTGTTACTGTTTGTAAAGTGAGTTTTAGTGAACCTGGAATCCGTGACGATATATTGGAAAAGCTGGAAATTATCTGTAGTATTTGTGGAAATTGGTTAGGTGCAGGTTTATATGCTCCTATCACCCTATCAGTAAACATTCTGAGGACATTTTTGGTAAAATGTAAAAAAAAACATAATATTATAATTTACAATGCTCATCTGTTCCGTTCCAACTCTTTGGTAATGTAGAAGCCACTACTGGAAGACCAACACCTCAAGTACTCGGAAATGAAATAATAAGGATGCGAACGCTTAAGAAATAATTGTTTCGAGGTTAGATAAGAAAGTTAATGAGCATGTATTGATTTGAATGTGGGCAAAGCTTAAAAATATATATGAACACCGCAATTGCAAGTGCATGCCCAAGGGGGTGTGACTCAAAAATTACAATTTTAGAGCAAAAAAATATAAGAATAAATATTTAAAACGCATCTTGTTACGATGAACCGTTTTCGAGTTAGGGCGGTTTGAAGTTACGAACGCCTAGGCTGTGACGTCACACCGACTTCAGAGGCACAGTAATTAACAGGTGTAAAAATTTGCAAAAACAAAAGTCAACGATCACACTAGAGTGAGTTACAACCACTCAAAGTATAGGGCACGGTTCACTGACGACTGAACGAATAAAAGGTTGCGATTCCGGCAGTTGTCACATCACAAGCTCCCGCATAATTTATTTTCATAATGAATTTTCTCGGATACTATTTTGAATATGGAACTGCGGTTTTCACGAAAGATCTTAGATTTTTTTCTTGATTTATGTAGCTTAAGTTGTTTTTTTGGGTCACACCCATATAAACTCAACGTTTTTTCACCTTAGAATATACAGAGAGGAATGTGACAGAACTTATATCCCATAAGAAGAAATAAAAGGCACTCTGAAAACATTGTGCGAAGAAGTCAGTGATAAGATAATAATCACTAAGGTCTTTATGTCTTTGCCAGAGAATATGAAGTTTTTTTTCTACAGCTGTGCGGAAAAATACATTTTCCCACGAGCGTGCGGAAAACGCCTTTTCACACACTGATTTGCGTACGGAAAGTGCCACTTTTTCACACTGCGTGGGTGAAAAAAGTTTTACCGCACGGCGTGCGCGAAAAATGATTTTCACGCACGCTGTGCCCGAGAAAAGTTTTTCACGCACTGACTTTTTTTTTTCGATTTTTCTCTTTATGTTATGCTTCTCAAAAATTTCAGATATTTTCTAAATTTCTCCACCGTTCTTCCTCTTCAAGAAAGCTATTAGGTTTTTGTACTGACCAATATTGACCTCTTTAATGAGTTGTATACCATAAATAGTTAATTCTTCTCAAAATAAAAATAATTGTTAATGTTCTGTTGTTAAAACTATTGCGTTAAAAAACTTAATTGAAAAATCACATTTTAGATCATTTCTTTTATCAGTAGAGCCAAAACCAAACAAAAAAACAATGTGTCAATTTCCGCACGCTCGTAGGAAACATGTTGTACCTAACCCGAGCGTAAAGTATCTTTTCCGCACTTACGGCTTGCACGAAATCCGCTAGCGTGTCGTTCGTGCAAACGCCGTTGCATGCGGAAAAGTATAACTTTCCGCACTTGTTAGGTAAATAACTATATCCGCACTGATATCCGTGCGGGAAAATTTTGGCCCATGTAAATTTCAAACAAACTAGGAAAGTATCAAAAAGAAATAATATAAAATTTGAGGAAGGAACCTTTTTGTACTAAGTGTTTATCTGGAAAACAACACAGACTACTTTTTTTCCTTTTCCAGAGAGTAACAGCAGAGCTCAAACGACATTTGAGTTGATACATGGTGATTTCTGTGGCCCACTAGAAGTGTAATCACTAGGAGGAGCTGAATACATGCTTACATTGAAGGATGACTACTCAAATTTCAGGAAAGTGTATTTCTCAGAAAATAAATCTGAAACGAAAATGAGCATTTTGTAAATTGGGCACAAAATATAATGGGAAATAAAATCGAGATGTTGAGAACCGATTAGATAATGGTCTCGAGTTTGTCAATAAAATGGTCCAAGATATTTGTAAAAGCACAGGAATAGTACACCAGTAAATTTATGCATATAGCCCACAACAGAACGGGAGAGCAGAACGTGAAAATCGTTGTATCATGAAGTTAGTAACAACAATTTTTCATGGTTCTGGATTGTCAAAGATTTTTTGGGCAGAGGCAGCGAATGCAGCTGTGTTTACCTTTAACAGAGTGGGGAGTAGTCTTCAAGATGATAAATCACCATACGAATTCTGGTATAATAGAGTTTTTTCATGCATTTGGGAGTAAAGTTAGCGTTCACATACCAAAACAAAAAAGATTAAAATTGGATGCGATTGGAATTTTCGTAGGATAAAGTGAAGAGGTCAAGGGCTACAGCTTAGATTAGGGAAGAGAGTGGATACCGTGCATCCTATAGGCGCACTGATTCGATTCTGTTACCACGCGGCCATTGTTTATGTGGCAAACAAAGCGAATGCAGTGTTTGTTATTTTTCGTGTAATTATTTTCCAGTGAAAATCAGCAGTGAATTGAACAATAGTGAATTTTACGATGGTGAATTGTTCAGCCTATCTAATCTACAAAGTTCAATATAATATCAGTACGGCCATCTATCCATCATCAGCATAAAATGCAAAATATCTATTATTAAAAAAGGTACCGCCACCTAGTACCGGATAGATTTATTTTTTAAAATATGATTTTTATTATTTCGCATTTGACAGTCATTTGTATTTTCATTTGAAGAAATTATATTTATCTCACTTTTAACAAATTGTTATATTTCTGTCTTTCTCTAACTTCTGATTCTGAAATGATTATTTTTGGCCTAATGACCTAATCAATTAGTGGTTTTTTGTTTTCAACATAACCTTAATTTAAATTATTGTAATTTGTAAACAATCAAAATAATTCTAGTGGGTTTTTATCTATTCTCTTTTAATCCACGTGATGTTTAATTTATTAAGTGAGCACGGTCTTCTGTGTCTTTTGAGTGTAGCCTTTTGATTGGTTGATCTGGTTAATACGCAATTGAATATAAAAAAACACAAGATTGGTTTCCTGTAGGGTTTGTTTTTTAAAACGGTATCTCTTCTGGCAGTGGTCTAGCAGGCAAGTCAAATTTGATTTCTGTAATTTTTTCCTTCATATTTCTAGATTCTCCCTTATAATTTTTCAATTTTTTTACCATAAGTGTATACTAGCATATCACTGTTGAGTTTTCACCTGATAAATCTTATTTTATCTACTTTTGAAATACACATAGATTCAAAAGTTTTGCATCACCTTGTATTTATACGAAAAAAATGTTTAGCAGCAGCAATTTTTTTCAGGCTCATTTATCAATGTTTATCTTCCTGAATAGTCGCATATTTGTTGCCCGAAAAAAATGTTTACAATTTTTTTTGTGAGTTCACATTTTTGGTGCGACTAGTTCTAGAGTCAAGACAGTTGAATTTTACGAATTAACGTGCAAAGATGCCTCGACAAGTCATAAGTGAGATTAATCGTGCAAGAATAGTGGTTTTAATTGAAGAAGGTTATTCTCAAAGGTTCGCGGCTAATAGAGTTGGTGTTTGTCAAAGTGATGTGTCTCGCACCTGGAATCGCTATCTCCAGAATAATTCCCTTCGTTATAGACCCAGAAGCGGTAGAAGACGTGTCACTAATCAACAACAGAACCGTTATATTCACTTAACCATCCGAAGAAACCCGACCATGGCAATAACGGCACTCCAAAGAGATATGCGTCATGCCTTGGGAGTTCAAATATCGATCTCTATATTGCTGAGACGAATACTCGCGACAGTTTTAAGGTGTCGTCGACCACTTAGAGTACCTCGACTACAACCAGAGCACAAAGTTCGTCAGCTACAGTGGGCTCAAGAGCACGTGGCTTTACCTGCAGAACTTTGGAACTCGGTATTTTCTTCTGACGAAACAAGAATTTGTTTGGTGCAGGATAGTCGTCGCATACATGTATGGAGAGAACCAACAAGAGCTACCCAGCTTGCTCATGCATGCCCCGTGCCACCCTTTGCAGGAGGAAGTGCTATGTTCTGGGCTGCTATCATGTCTAATGATCGCACAGAATTAATTTATGTTTAGGGCACAATGACTGGAGACAGATACATGAGAGGGATTCCAGATCCTTACGTCAGACTATGGCGACGAGCAGTCGGTGATGCTTTTGTTTTTATGGACGATAACGCCCGACCCCACGGTACCAGAGGTGTAAATGAGTATCTGGAAACGCAAGGCATCAATCGTTTGGACTGGCCCGCACTATCGTTAGACATGAATCCCATAGAACATGCTTGGGACATGCCTGCCAGAGCAATGGCAGCCCGTAGGAACCCACCCAGGACTCTACAAGAGCTTGTTCATGCTGCTCAGGAAGAATGGCTGAATATTCCTCAACAACATATCACCAATCTGACAGCATGGGCAGGCATCTCCAGGCTTGCATAAATGCTAGAGGTGGAAATACCCAATATTGAAGGTTTTCAAGTACCTTTTTTAAAGAAATCCATCAATTCGTAAATTTTGATTTTTATTTGAAAATACTCCTAGATTTAAAAAAAAAGTTTATTAGTGTAATAAAATTTTTCTACAAGTATTGTAGACGTTTTCTTAATTGAAACTAATCAATTAATAAGTATCTAATCCATTTTTCTTGATAAAAAAAATACTTTCGGAGATTTAGGGTGATGCAAAACTTTTGAATCTATGATTTTAATTTTTATCTAATTGTGGGCCTGATTGGTGATTCCACGTTTTTCTAAGGAAAGTCAATTCAGATTTTTGGGCTAATAAATAGGTACTGCTGCTCTGGTTTTCAGAATCATTTGTTAGTGTGGGATTATTGGACCATTTGCTCTAAATAGAGTCGGTGAAAACCAATGGACCCCGAACACTTCTTATGGGATTTTGGTTGAACGCGGAATTTAACCAAATTTTGGTATGTTGTATATTTCGACCTCCTGAGTAAAAGTTCTCATGGGTACAAACCGATCCTATGACTAGCTTCGGATTTACTGGGGTTTTTCAAATACTACCTTGGGCAACCCAAGTACCTATATAAAGTCTACAAAAAGCTTGCATTTATTGCTTTCAACGTTGTTTATTTTATCTTTCCTTGACTAAAAATGTTTAATAGGTACAGTAGCGCACCCAAGGGGGTGGTTTTGGGTGTTAAAACCCCCCCCCCCCCGAAATTTAGCATTGGTACAAAGAATTTTCCGGTTAAAATATTTTTTTTTTTTCTAACCCAAACTTTCCATTTTACATAAATAAATACCTATCCTATTTACGTTACGCGAAATTACTGAAATCTGGAATCGAAATCAAGAACATGGAAATCGGGCAACCCGGTCCGGCATCGTATAGTTCGCCTTACGAGTCTAACACTACGACGTCTGAAGGGCAAGGGGAAATAACGCCATTCATTTCGAGCTTTATGCTGCCTGTCATAGGCGTGCGCGCAGCGTTTTTAAATAATACTTTTTCCTTATAAATGTAGGTCTGTAATATAGATTAATATTAGGGATTTTGGTCAATATTTTGAAACCGAGGCCCAATAGAAAAAAACTGAAAACGTCACTGAATTCTGCTTAAAAAAGTGCTTTCAGGAAGTTTTTACGGAAATCAGTTATTTTCATAAACAAAAAAGTTATGAAGATTTCACAGTATTGCTCAAAATGGAGAATCGCCCTCTAGCGGCTAAACGGTCCAAGATATCATAATGCGGTTTGCACCAATCAAAATTTCATGAATTTTGAGCCTCGGAGTGGGGGGTTCATTTTTTTATATCTAGCTCAGAAATTGACGTTTCCTATTAAAACCATCCAAATTCGAACACCCTGTACAATCAAGAACCACAAAATGCAAAAGCAATTGCTTACATTGATGCTACCTACATAGAAATTCAAAAGAGTAAAAATTTCAAAATTCTGCGAAAATCCTTTTCGAATCATAAAAGATACCATCTTTTGAAAGCTGTTTTGCTCGTTGCACCGGATGGTTACATTTTGTCAGCTCATGGCCCCTATTTTTGTAACTCGGCAAACAACGATGCAAACATCCTAATAAATGAGTACAAAGATGATCTGGGAAGACTTCGCAAATACTTTGCTCAAGAAGATATTTTTATTTTGGACAGGGGATACAGGGATTGTGTACAATTACTTAGAGATTTGGGAATACACGTAGAACTGCCGGCCCACCTTGGAAGACGTCAACAGCTTCCAACTGAAGAAGCAAATCAAGCTAGAATTATCACAAAGACGCGGTGGATTATAGAGGCTAGAAATGGACACATCAAAGCGTTATCAAAGTTATTAAGAGATGTTGTGCCAAACGCGCAAATTCCACACATTGGCGATCTTTTCAAAACTGTTTGTGCCCTTATCAACAAGTTTCATGAGCCCATTGCAATGCAGGAAGCTACCGTTGAATTGGCGAATGAGATGAAAAGACTAGCGCAAGAGCCGAGGTGTTTGGCAAGGTTTACAGCATGAGCCAATCGATTTTCCCATTCTTAACCCAGAAGAGTTGCGGCACTTAACCTTTGGAGTCTTTCAAATAAATATTGCGCCGTCCTATGTACAAGATAACATACATGAGGGAGGCGGTCATATTATGGAATTGGATGCCGGACTTAACATTAATAATTTGCTGACAATACCTACGGATATTTTCAAGGCACCGCAATAACACCAAATATTAAACCTTTATAAGGTATAATAATAACCATATATTGGGTCATTATTGCACCTGTCGATCAGGGGCAAGAGTTGTGGGTATGTGCTGCCATGCTGCAAGCATAATATGGTATTTGTCATATACTCGGCATCAGCCTCATACTAAATACCCTAGCACTATGGTCTTGGATTATGCTGAAGATGTTGAAAATATTGAAGCCGAGAACGCCGATGGTGAAGAAATACTTCCCGAAATAGTGCAATAATGAAAGTAGATATTAGCTTTGTTTTGGTTTGGAAAAGGACGGTTCTAAAACGCTTCAAAATAATCGCACAGTTTATCAATCAACAAAATGACCACGGATTGGCTATCAAAAATTCCAATAATAAGCTGTTCTAAGAACTGTGCGATTGTTTTGGACCGTTCTAGAACCGTACTTTTTTCTAACCAACACAAAGGTAATTTTACTGTGTAATATGTTAATTAGAATAGTTTCTGTTTTTTGTTGCATTAATTTTTTGCCAATATTATCTGTATTATTTTATTTAGATTATGCCCTACCGACATTAGTTTATAGAGATCGAAATGCCAGCTACTCCTCCCTGATGCACCGTTTCTTTTCTGTTTTACCTAATAAATATAGGCATTCTAATACTAAGTTTTATTACAAAAGATGGTCGGTTAAAACAAGTATATCTGCTATTTAAAACTCCCTCGACATAAATAGGTACCTACCTAGGTAAATGAAAATATGCATGTTTTCATAATAGGTTCAAACTTGATCACATTTATTTTTTATTCTAAGAAGTCTGGTTGCATCTTTGATAATATGGGTGTGTCCCTTTATATACCTACTTACATGATATGCTTTAAAATACTATGACGTAGGTACCTATTTTATTACAAAATCCCATCAAACGAGTACTTTTTAAAATACCCTCGTACATATACAAATATAGGCACCTAACTTAAAGCCTGCACGTTTGCGTGAAAGGTCTAAACTAAATCAACAATTTTTAAAGCTACCCACCACAAATAAACTCGAAAAGCAGAAAAATTCAGTAGTTTCAGGTTGCCTGAGGTAGTATTAGAAAAACCCCCGTATATCCAAAACTAGTCATAGAATCGGTTTGTGCCCATGAGAACTTTTACTCGGGAGGTCGAAATATACAACATACCAAAATTTGGTTAAATTCCGCGTTCAACCAAAATCCCATAAGAAGTGTGCGGGGTCCTTTGTGTGTCCATCCCTATCAACTCTTTATTGAATCCAGGCAGAGGCCTGTATAGCCATTTTCCTTTTGACTCCACCAATTATTACCTTCTCAACAAGAGTGTTGAAAAGGGTGTAATTTTCAAAATAGGAATCCGGACAGGTCATTTGATTGATTTCACCAGGGACGGACTGGCCCGGCGGGCTGGCGGGCGCAGCCCGCCGCGCCTTTTGTTTAAAAACGCCCAGGCGCCTTTTGGTGTGAGTGAAAAAAATTATATTAATTTTTAAAATACATACACAAAAATCTAACAAAATAAAATCAACAATAAATTAATGAATCATGATATCGTGCCGCCGGTGCCGCCCGCCTGGCGAAGGTCCGGCGCCCGTCTCCTCGCATGCCTAATGTCTATCATCATATAGCAGGTGATCACTCACCTACGCCAGTGCATGTGCAAATAACTCGGAGGGGAGGCGACGCGACGCGCACAAAAAGCAAGCAGTATTGTCTGGTAAAGTTAAACTTATTTTAGAAAGGTAACTTTATTTTTTCATAAAAATTTAGATTGTATAACTACAACATACATTTCTAGGCTGGAGCAAGAGGCGAATAGATGTATGAAAATAACAGAAATTTTCGTGAAAGACGGCAAAAAAATGAGACGACAAGGACTGGGAACAAGGATAACAACACTTATGACACTGTTTCGACCCCTCAAGATGACGTACAATCAATAATACAACCATCTATGAGCGAAATGGAGTGCACTGAAGACATCGAGGAAGACATAATACTTTCGACCACGACGTCAGTAACATTGCAGTTAAATGAATAAACAACAAATGAACAATTACTGTCATCTGCCAACCAACTGGACCAACTGGTGGAAAAACCTGATGCAGTAGAATCTATTATTAGTACTGTGTGTGCCAATGATTTTACTACGCATGTAAGCGAACCTCAAAATAGTTCTGTATTCAACTCAGGTATTGTTAAGGAAGAGTTCTATTTCAAAAAACCAACTAATCAAAAAGATCTTAAAGTAATTATTCACGGTCATCCAATTCAACCTAAAAATTTGCCAAATAATTTGAATGCTAGCTTAATTTATAACAAGAAAGACAAAACTAAAAGGCAGTGGATCAGCTTTTTTTTTAAATAATAAAAACAATTCATTGTTTTGTTGGATTTGTTTAGGTTTTGGAAAAGAAGATTCACCTTTTGTTCAAGGGGGATTATGGGATGTTAAACATATTTACAGTAGGATAGAAAAACATGAGAAAAGTAAAGAGCACGTAGCTAATTTTGAAAAATATCTATTGCATACATCTAGCAAAGATGTAGTCGGTATTTTTTTGTCTGAAGCTAGGCAAAAAGAAAGACAAAAAGTAGAAAGAAATCGTTTAGTCATTACTAGAGTTATTGAAGTAATAAAAACTATTGGAAAAAGAGGTATTAGCCTTAGAGGAACTAAAAATAGTGAATCAGCTTTTACCCTAGAAGACGAAACTATTGACCATGGAAATTTTCTTAAATTGTTATTATTAGTTTCCAAATTTGATCCTCTTTTACAGTCACACATTGACCACGCAATCAAATTAAGCAAGCAAATGCATAAGGGTGGCGGCAAGGCTTCTCAGGGAAGGGGAAACGTCACAACATTTTTATCTAAATCAACTACAAATAAAATAGTTCAAGTTATAACAAAATTAATTAAAACAAAGTTATCCGAAGAAATTCAAGAATCTGAAATATTTTCAATCCAGATCGATACCACCCAAGACATTAATGTAGTAGATCAATGTTCAGTTGTTGCAAGGTACGTTCATTCAGGTATACGAAAGAGTAATTGCGGTTATTAATTCTGAGTCTGGAAAAGGGGAAAATTTATTTAGAATTGTCCAAGATGTGTTACAAACCATGAGTATTGACATAAAAAAGTGTGTGGGAAATTCTACTGATGGAGCTGCGAACATGCAAGGCCAGTATAAAGGTTTCGACAAATATTTAAAAGACGCTTCACCAGAACAAATACATGTATGGTGTTATGCTCACGTATTAAATCTAGTGATGTTGGAAACTACCACTAAAACCATACCAGCGGTTAATTTGTTTGGCTTAATAAATAAATGTGCAGTTTTCGTAAGAGATTCATATAAAAGAATGGTCGTTTGGAAAAAAATATCAGAAGATACCAATTTTGTAAATTTAATTGGTGATACAAGATGGTGGGCAAAAGACAAGGCTCTGGTGAAAATTTTTAATATTGAAACCGGCATCTACGTTGAAATTTGTGAAGCATTGCACTGTATTGCCACCGATGAAAATTTTAACGCAGAAACAAGATTTACAGCCAACAATTACTTGGAAAATTTCCTTAAATTTGAAACCATATTAACGGCTATTTTATTTTTAAAAATATTTCGTTTTACTAGTCCATTATCCTTGTATCTACAAACAAAAGGTATGGACTTTTTACAAAGCTATCGAATGGTAGAAAATACACTTTCAAAACTTGAAGCTAACTCTAGAGAATTTAATAATTTATTTGAAGAAACACAAAAGTACGTTGCAAAAGCAAACGAGTGCTTCGTACAAAAAAACATTGACCTAAAATCGGAAGAAATGTTTCCCCAGATAAGGCAAAGGAAACAAAAAAAAATTGCCGATGAAATTTCAGTGGCGTTACTTTTACACCAGAAGAAAAATATCGTATTGAAGTATACAATGTTACGTACGATACAGCGATCGAATGCATTAAATCAAGATTCGTAAATCACAAAAAACCTCGCAAAAAACTATATATTGTTAGAAATCATCAAATTATTTTGATAATTTGTATTTGTCAACAAACTGCATTTTTTTTCTACCAGATAAACACCGACCGCAATCGGTCGCCTGGGAGGTAGTCATAAACCATACCCCGGTGCGCTCGTATCAAAACGCCGTCCGTGTTTATATTCGATGTTATTTTTGATAATATTTATTTAATTATAAGATTTCTTGTTCGTAAAATAAGTGTTAAATTGTTTTGCGCTAATTAAACATTCTGTTCGTACTATTTATTAATTGTTTGTGTATTGTTATTCTTACATCAGAAGTGGGATAGTACTCGCCACCACATATTTTTGTGAACTGGAGAAAATTACCTTTTGAGATGGAAGAATTGCTATCCCAGCTGGTGAAGGCTATCAAGTCTGCAAAAACGGCTCCAGAACAAGTCGATTTACCACTCTTTAAGCCTGAAGTTAACGACGCAAAAAAATGGTTGGCTGAAATATCAGTAATTAAAAATGATTTTGAGTGGACTGATCAACAGACCTTGGTTAGAGTAGGTCGGTTTTTAACCGGCGTTTCAAAGACGTGGTTTGAAGTATGGTCACCAGAAACAAAAACTTGGGACGGTTTTCAGCGCGATTTTGTTGAAGCTTTTCCACCCAAAAAAAATTTGGGACGCTTACTTTCAGAAGCGGCAGAATTCAACACAGACTCATGTAACACATACGAGGCCTATGTCTTTCAAAAGGCAGGTATGTTGAGAAATTTGAGGGCTAACTGGGAGGAGATTGACCTTGTGAAACTTATCATTCATGGAATCAAAGAGCGGGATATACAGACTACGGCAACTAACTTAAACTTTGGAAAAATCTCGGAGTTGTTGACTTTTCTAGGATCTGTAATCAAACCTGTACATGCTGAAAAACGTTTAAATTCGAATAGTCCCGCCGAATCAGGGGAGTCTTCAAAAAAGCGGTTTCGCGAAAATCCTCGTGACCGTGAACCACAAGATAATCGTAAGTCACTTATCAATATCAAGTGCTATCGTTGTGGTAAATCAGGGCATATCCAACGACATTGTACCTTTTCCACACCATCAGGCAGTCAAAAATCAAATGTACCTGCTGTGAACATTACTTCTACAAATTCAAAAGTAACAACTTGCTCATTTTGTGGGAAAACTGGCCACGATATTGACAACTGCTTCACTCGGCAAAATATCGAAAAACGAAAGAAAGTAAACTTTTGTAGTACCGGCAAAGACATGATACTGGAACAGCTCAAGATTGACGGACAAAACTACCTGGGGATTATTGATACGGGAGCCGACATATCTCTTATAGCCGAACGCCATATACCAAAATTTTTGCATAAGGTAGTCTCATGCAAATTAACACTTAAAGGAATACTGGCCGGTAGCGTTACTATCGACAAAGAGTTCAAGGCGACTTTAGAAATATCTGATGTCGTCACAAATCTGCTGTTCCACGTAGCACCAGATTATGTTCTAGAGCATGATGTTATAATCGGGCGCAATTTGTATGATGATCCCGAAATATCAACGATCACCGACCTAACGGGAACACGTGTAGTCCGCAATAAGATACCTCGCATTTTCCGAATTTCCGATATGACAAGTACCTTAACGGATCCAATAAACGTATCAGACGAATATCGCCACGATCTTTTAAAGCTGCTTTCGCGATTTCCTAAGTTGCTCCCTATCAATGGGTACTTACCTGAAGTGAGTAATGCTAGGTTACAGATTAAATTAAAAGATGACTTTGTGGTCAATAGAAATCCATACCGCTTGTCGGTTAGTGAAAGGAACGCTGTACGGGACATTGTTGATGAATTGATGTCGCGCAACATTATCAGAGAGAGTGACTCGCCATTTGCTAGTCCGATCATTCTAGTCAGGAAGAAGGACGGAACATACCGAATGTGTGTGGACTATCGTCAGCTTAACGCACACACAATAAAAAATCGATTTCCACTGCCGCTCATAGAAGATTAGCTCGACCGACTTGGTTCGGGACGTATATTTACATCATTAGATATGTCTTCAGGATTCCACCAGATAGTCATAGCGGAAGATTCTATCGAGAAGACGGCTTTTGTTACGCCGGATGGGCATTTCGAATACTTGCGGATGCCATTCGGTTTAGCCAATGCTCCAGCCGTTTTCCAGCAAGCTATTAATAAAGCATTAGGCTCCTTGAAGGACAATGTAGCTTTGGTGTACCTGGATGACATCTTGATCCCGTCCCAAAATATTGAAGATGCATTGCAATCGCTTGAGCTTGTTTTTGAAGCCTTACAAAACGTCGGATTTTCCTTGAATCTTCAAAAGTGTCATTTTTTCAAAGATACGTTGGATTATCTTGGGAGGGAGATATCAGCCGACGGCATACGTCCTGGTGTGCGTAAAGTGGAAGCATTAGTTAATTCCCCCATTCCAAGTACTGTCAAGCAATTGAGACAATTTATGGGACTTGCTGGATATTTCCGCAAATTCATACCAGAATTCGCAACACGTACGGCAAATATAACAAAACTAACACGCAATAGTGAACCATTCATCTGGTCTGATCAACAAGAGTGCGCCCGGAAATATATTATCGATTGTTTGACTTCAAGACCCCTTTTGTCAATTTTTGATCATACTCTGACGACTGAGTTACATACTGACGCCAGTTCCATTGGGTACGGGGCAATGTTAGTGCAAAAGAAAGAAGGAAATATCAAAGTTATTGGATATTTTAGCAAGAGAACCAATAAATACGAAGAAAATTATCATTCGTACGAATTGGAAACGCTGGCGGTGGTCAATGCATTGAAACACTTCCGTGTATACTTGCTGGGCATTAATTTTACTCTAATCACCGATTGTAATGCTATAAAAGCCACTTCTACAAAAAAGGATATTCTTCCCCGCGTTGCACGTTGGTGGTGCTATATGCAGGACTTTGACTTTTCTATTGTTTACCGTAAAGGCAGCTCTCTTCCCCATGTTGACTTTTTGAGTCGAAACCCTGTAGTAGTACGTCGTTTGGATGCCACAGATAACTGGCTCTATGTGGAACAGAGGGGTGATGCCGAAATTCGACAAATAATTGAAGACTCGAAAGAGGGCCGTCTGGATCAAAAACGATACTCATTGAAAGATGGGATAGTACATTATGCTATCACGACTCCTGATGGTACGCATATGAAACCATTTGTCCCTAAGCAAAGTAGACTTGGACTTCTACGTATTTTTCATGACGAACAATGCCACATCGGGATGGACAAAACTATTGAATCCATTAGCAGGCATTTTTGGTTCCCAAAACTGCGATCATTTGTCAAAAAGTACATTAAACACTGTTTGGTTTGTGCTGTAAAGAAAACAAGATCTGGGCCCCTACAAGGACTAATTACAAATGTAAACAAGCCGACTACACCAATGCAGGTTATACATGCAGACTGCCTTGGACCGCTTGAAAAAACATCTGAAGGATATAAACACATTCTTGTCCTAATAGACGCTTTTTCAAAGTATTGCTTATTACAGCCCTTAAAGACATTGAAAGCCGATGAGACGAGACTTGCATTTCAAGCATTTATCTCATTATTTGGAACCCCCCAACAGATTACGATGGATGCCGGAACCAACTTTAAGAATCTAAGCCTCCCTCAATATTTGGATAGTCTTGGAGTAGCGTATCATTACACAACGCCAGATGTTCATCGTTCTAATGGGCAGGTGGAACGCTATATGCGTACAATTATGAATCTCATACGCGTGGAAACAAGTATTAAATACGATTGGTCAAAAAGTATCTGGAAGATACAACTCGTTTTAAATTCAACCGTACAAAAGTCCACTCAAACTTCACCTTTGAGAGCTCTGATTGGAATAGACGGCTCAACACCTCTGATCCAGAGTTTACTGAGGAATCTGAACAACGACCTGCATCCGATCAGAAGTAGAGAGTTAGACCGTAAAAGAATAAACGACCAGCTTAATCGATCTAAAGATGCCATGATTAACGCCAACCTAAAGCGTCGTGATAATATCAAGTTTGCCAAGGGAGAGTTTGTCTTGATGCACAGAGACGACAAAATGCATCAAGGAAAATTGAAATATGAATTCCAAGGGCCTTTCGAAGTTATGGGTATAACTCCCGAGGGTCGCTACGAACTCAAACGTGTTGGGAAATCCACCATCACCAAAGCTGCTAAGGAGCAGTTAAGAAGATGGCCGACTGATTGGTCTCTTTCACTTGATATGACTGACTTACTAGATGCCTTAGATGATGATGATGATAAAAATGATAAAAGGTGAGTTGTATTGTTATATTTATGGCACGTGTTAGAAATGTATGAGTGTTGAAAGCATGGACGCTTTGCACTGTTGATAATGAATAAGTGTTGAAAGCATGGACGCTTTGCACTGTTAGTAATGAATGAGTGTTGAAAGCATGGACGCTTTGCACAATTGGTTATGAGTAAGTAGAAGTGTTGAAAGCATGGACGCTTTGCACTGTTGATAATGAATAAGTGTTGAAAGCATGGACGCTTTGCACTGTTAGTAATGAATGAGTGTTGAAAGCATGGACGCTTTGCACAATTGGTTATGAGTAAGTAGAAGTGTTGAAAGCATGGACGCTTTGCACTGTTGATAATGAATAAGTGTTGAAAGCATGGACGCTTTGCACTGTTAGTAATGAATGAGTGTTGAAAGCATGGACGCTTTGCACAATTGGTTATGAGTAAGTAGAAGTGTTGAAAGCTTGGACGCTTTGCACTGTTTTCAATGAATAAGTGTTGAAAGCTTCGAAGCTCTGCATTGTTGTAAGTAATGAGTGTTGAAAGCATGGACGCTTTGCACTATCAGTGAGGAATGAGTGTTGAATGCGCGAAGTGATGTATAGATGCTGAAAACATGGATGCTTTAAATTGTCGGCAATGTGTTTTCGAAACATGGAGGTTTTGCACTGTGCAAAATGTCTGAGCTCGAACGTTATACATTTTTATTAGCATTGAGAGCGCAGGTGTTTCGTACAGTGCATAACGCTGATAACAAACGCTACACGATTGATAAGCGATCTTTTTCCGTTATTTGCAGCCTGGACGAGGCAGCCATTCTCGAAAACGAAGCCAATGCTCTGCAACCTATTCCATGAAGAAATGGGACTTCGAGAGCGAAGTCCGTGTCAGAATTGGCCGTGTTAGAAATCATCAAATTATTTTGATAATTTGTATTTGTCAACAAACTGCATTTTTTTTCTACCAGATAAACACCGACCGCAATCGGTCGCCTGGGAGGTAGTCATAAACCATACCCCGGTGCGCTCGTATCAAAACGCCGTCCGTGTTTATATTCGATGTTATTTTTGATAATATTTATTTAATTATAAGATTTCTTGTTCGTAAAATAAGTGTTAAATTGTTTTGCGCTAATTAAACATTCTGTTCGTACTATTTATTAATTGTTTGTGTATTGTTATTCTTACAATATGGATTTTCAATGCTTACATCCATCGGAGTTTGCAAATA
>OU892281.1:54332752-54354936 GCA_917834065.1 Ceutorhynchus assimilis
GTCAAACAATGACAAATAAACATATCTCGCCCACAGATCTTGTCAATGGCTTGTCAAGAAAAAAAAAAAACACCAGCTCCTTTTGGAAAGTGTTCTTCATACAGGGGTTCAGTTATAAGTAGTTTTTTCATTTATAGTAGTGCATTATAAAAATAATAAGAAAATAATTAAAAACTAACATAAATGAAAAGTTTCAATGCATAGTTGGTTCTATATTGAAAAAGGTAAAAAACTCTTGTTGTGAAAGTTGGGTAATTTCACTGATTTCATTGAGTTATCACGCAAAATGTGATTTTTTCATCTTTGGATGCCTTTGGAGAGCAAGCAAGGGATAACATCTCGGCACTCGCATTTTTCTACGATTGCGTGGGTTGAAAATAATGATTTTGAGACTGCGCCGTCACTTTCTATTCAAAAATAAATTTTCATCGAGAGTTCTAAAATTTCTTCAAAAATGTTCAAATTTGACGTTTTCGTACACATCATGATCCGCAGATACCAAAAATGCGAAAAAATTATTGGGATGCCATTCAAAATTACGGAGTTAGGACCATTTCCGGTCAAACCGGAAGTTACCAAACATTGACACACATGTCAAAATATGACATTTCTCAAACCTACACTCTATACCAAAAATCTTTGCGATCGAAAAAAAAAACAGCAAATGCCAGCGCGAAACTGATCTCGTAGACACCCGGTATGTAACTTGAAAAAAAAAACTTGCCTACTAACCCTACATTTTGTTTTTTTTTTACCGTGATATCTTTAAAAACAAAAAAGTTACATCGAATTAAAATGTTATCAAGAAAAATTGAACGCACGGACAATATTTCCCGAGATATTTCCTACCTGCGTCTATCAGCCCGCCTATAAACCTTGAATACGCATGATCACATTTTTCTAAAGCCTGTCCTGAAATACGAGACCGTTTCCATACATCTCAACAAAAAAGCTGTGTTGCCATATTTCAAAAACCAAGTTTTGGCATCTAGGGGTTTTAAAAATGTTGGGACGCTGAATTAATTACAATAAAAATTAAGTTACATGCGGCATCTCAAAATCGGTAAACTTGGCAGCATTGCAAATACCACCATTTGAATCGGGCATTCCCAAAAACCCCCAGGACGACGATTCTCGAATGGTGTGATCCCTGTTCTCATAGGAAAAGTACGTGTGGTTTCTATTAAAATCTATTACGACGTATTCTCGAAATTAGGGACAGTTCACTTCCTATGAAAGTTGAGAGAATTTTATTCTACTACTTTTTTTGAAGAGAACGTCTGTTCTCGGGAGAACCAAACGTCAAATATGCGCCTTTTGTCAATTCTACAGTCATCATCCATGGTATTTTTTTGTTTGTTTTGCAAATCATTTATTATCATTAATTGCCAACTGGGTACATTTGCATATTGTGTTGAAGTGGAAAATACGGTCCAATACGAAAACGTGGGAAACCATGGAAGCTGGGGTTAGGAAGAATTCTTGTACTAAATGATCTACTAGATGCAGAAGAGCAAGAAGAAAGGCCTATAAGGAGATTTTACAGAAGAGAAAATCCGTTTGATTTAAGGGATAATAAAGGACCCCGCACACTTCTTATGAGATTTTGGTTGAACGCGAAATTTAACCAAATTTTGGTATGTTGTATATTTCGACCTGCTGAGTAAAAGTTCTCATGGGTACAAACCGATCCTATGACTAGTTTCGGATATACAGGGGGTTTTCTAATACTACCTTAGGCAACCGAAGTAACTATATAAAGTGTACATAAAGCAAAAAAACTTGCATGTATTGCTTTAAAAGTTGTTTATTTCATCTTTCCTTAACTAAAAATGTTTAGTAGGTGTTCGTAACTCTTCCTTTATATACCAGGGGCGCTCAAAAACTATGGCTATTACTAAGCTAAATGAGTTAATGACCGAAAATGTTCAAAAGTGTGAAAAATTGTGTACTTGTAGGTACTCAGGTACCTACGTTTTGTGATAAAAGTGATTTTCTATCTCAATGAATTCCAGTTCTTGCTACGCTTGTGCTAAAAACTTTTTGCCTCATGATGCCTTGGCCTAGGGTTTAAGTGTTTAGTTATTAGGTATAGGTACATACACTTGGTGATTTGTTTGAAAAATCCAAACAGCCATGGAAAGAAAAGCAATGAAAATTGTTTTTTCATGTCATATTTCACTTGGTAACCATGGAAACCAAAACAGTGACCCTGTCACTAAAGCGAATTTTCTTTTTTGATACCTTTCTTGTGAAAATGGCAATTCGGGAAAGGTAATGTGCTACGTGTGCAATGAAGGATTAGAGTAAGAGTAAATCGCACTGTATAAGTCCGTAGATTGGCTGTAAAAAAGCGTCGAAACGAGTTAGGATTTGAGGATGAAAATCTAATTGTTGAGAACTCAAGGTGGATTTTGACATTGAAAACTTTGAAACATAAACAATAACGCTTGGCACCGATTGGTCGGAAAATGAGGTGTCCCTGCAGGTTGTAATCAACTTTACATTGCATGAGGTGCAAATGGCATCTTGCGACCAATAAGCGGCATTGTTTATGTTTCAAAGTTGACAGTGTCAAGTCAAAATCTATCTTGGGAAAAAATACAGTATATAGTTTGTCATACTTCTATTTGTGTTTGTTTTAAAAACACACAAAGGCCCACCAAACAAGTACTTTTCATAATAGCCTCGTACATTCACATATATAGCCACCTAACTAAAAACATGCACCTTTCTGTAAAATGTCTAAACTTAATCAACATTTTTTAAAGCTACCTACCACAAATAAACGCAAAAAACATGAAAATTCAGTATTTTCAGGTTGCTTGAGGTAGTATTAGAAAAACCCCCGTATATCCGGAACTAGTCATAGGATCGGCTTGTACCCATGAGAACTTTTACTCAGGAGGTCGAAATATACAACATACCAAAATTTGGTTAAATTCCGCGTTTAACCAAAATCCCATAAGAAGTGTGCGGGGTCCTCACAGACCTAATAATACTAAGAGACCCAATTGTTTACATTTTTAGGGTTAGCCATCATTGTCCCTTCCACTTTCAATGCCTATACAACCGTAGCCAAATTTACAAATTTATCGGAAATATATGGGTAAATTTATTACAAATAAGATAAAACTTGAGCGATTTTAATATAATTTGCATGTATTTGTCACCATCTAATAAAAGATAATCATATAATTTATTTTGGTAATTAATTAAATTAAATTTTTCAATATCACGTATATTATTTTGAAAATAATTATTCTCATACTAAAATAAAAGCAACATGACAACGTTGTTTACAACTCTACGTTTGGCGGGCGGCTTGTCAATGAATTTATTGTGTGCGACGTTGCCTTCGAGAACCTGCGAATTATTGCCGTGTTTATATTTATTTTTTCAAATATTTTACTTTTTTGGGATATTTTTGTGATTTTTTTGGAAAAAAAACCTTATTTATTTAAGAATTATGGTTCGTGGCTGTGTAGTTTGTGGAAAAGTGGATTATTTATTTCCGGATTTAACTTTTCATAGGTAAGTGAGGTTATGTAGATAAAATAATCTTGTTTGGATTACACAGTGGCGGGGATTTTTGTACTTGTACTTATACTAATTATGTATTATTATAATATTGCTTATTCATTATTTGCATTATTCAAATAGTTTCTTAAATATTTAAGTTTGTCATAGAAAATAATATGTAATTAAATCGGTAAATGTACAATGTACCTATTTCCTCTACGAAGAAGAAGTAAACCAGAAAGGTTCCCTTTGTGCCTTCTCATCTAGGTGCAGGGAGAATTCTTCTATGAATTTCTTTTCTCTTAGGCCCCATATTTGTAGTGTAAACAATCATTAAAATCTGTTGCTTGATTCTGATTTATTTTTAAGCTCCACGATAAAAGTGCAGGAGCCTAAATCTGGAGTATTATCTCTATATTATGCTAAGCCTCATTATTGCTTCTCTTACATTTTGTTTGTTTTCCAAATTAGGTTTCCTCAGGATCTAGAAAAACGAAAATTATGGTTTTCTTTAGTTGGTATTGCAAAAGGACAAGTGTTGCCAAAAAATCCATGGTTGTGCTCGGATCATTTTTTTCCAGAGGATCTGGCAATTAAATCTAATGGAGTAAGATTTGTTAGAAAGGGTGCCAATCCTCGACGTTGTGAAGGTGTTTTATTTATGGATGATGCATCTACCAGGTAAAAAATATTTTAAATTTTATCTGTACCTAATGATAATTTATATTTTTCCAGCTCTAGCTCAACTGTTTTTGGAACACCTCCACTTCGAAAAGAAAATACCGAGAAAAATACTAAGTAAGTACCTATCTGTTATTTTAAATTAGAAAAAAACTGTCTCAGACTATACAGGGTGTCCTTAGATAAACTGACACATTTTGTAGGTAAATATTTCGAAAACGGGAAAAGATAACGAGATGCGGTTTGTTCTGGGAGCATAAGGATTTTTTAAAGTTTTTTTTCACATCATTGCCGAATCCTAAAATTTGCTGAAATTTGGTTCTACAGACATGCGATTTTTTGAAATAAGATGACTGCCTTATTTTTAATGAAACACCCTGTATATTTTGTCATTGTGAGAAAGCCTGATATTTCTACTTTACAAAAATGTATAATTTTTTCCAATTATCTTCACCTTGCATCGTGAAAATTGCACTTTGTCGAAGAGAATACCATCGACTAACCAAAAAAAAAAAATGAGAATTAATTTGTGTTTAATACTTTTATTAACTAATTAGCGCATAGTTAACTAATAATACAAGTAATAAACACAAATAAGTGCATATAAAACACAAATTAATTATTATCATTTTTTTTTTGGCCAGTCCAGGGTACACTCTTCAACAAAGTGCAATTTTTACGATTCAATCTCATGATAATTGGAACAAATTATACATTTTTGTAAAGTAGAAAAGTCATACTTTCTGACGATGAAAAAATATACCGAGAGTTTCATCAAGAATAAGGCAGTGTGTTATTATTGCAAAAAATCGAATGTCTGAAAACCTTATTTCAGGACTCGTTAATACCATGAAAAAAAACTTTGAAAAATCCTTGTTCTTCCAGAACAAACCGCATCCCGTTAGCTTTTCTCGTTTTCGAGATATTCACCTGTAAAATGTGTCAGTTTATCTAAGGACACCCTGTATAGTGGTCTATGTAGATGTATTAAACGCTGTTATACCCATTTTTAAAATTATTATGGAGTCTCCTGTTCCGACCTCTAATATTGGTTCTGAAATCAAAAAGAATGCTTTATGAAAGCTTTTTTAATGTGCAAATAATTTTAATTATTGAAATTTATTCTAGGTCTGAAAATATTATTGATTTCTGTGATTTGACATCCATGCCTGGTCCTTCAAGAGCTACAGAAACTGTTTCACTAGAAGACAATGATAGTTCTGCTACAGAAACTGCATCAGAGATATGTGGATCACATTCTGAATTAAATGAGGCAACTTCAGCCAGTGCAAAAATTCAAAGCAAAAAGAGGTAATTACTACACCATACACCATCAATGTAATATGAATAAACTGCTTGCCAAAAAAGAACAGGACAAGCAATTTTTAGCACCATATTCAATTTTTGTAATAACTTTTTTTCAATAATTTTTTTTGAATGAGGTTTTTTGAATTCGAAAGCCCACGTTGTAGGTATATCTCGTGGGAAAAGCTAATTTTTTGAAGGAATGCATTTCCTCGTGCATTTCTCAAGTAATATACAGGGTGAATAATAAACTGATGCAAAAGTACAAAGTTAGATGTTGGCAATATTTCTTTTCTTATATTTTTATATAGGCGATTAGTAAGTTAATATCAATATCTCGAGACGTTTTGACCAGTTTTTTGATAAGTGCCCTTTGGCAGCAGATAGGCTACTAAACAACAAAGGCAGTAAAATGTTGTGAACATGCACAATATTTAGAGGGCTGTAGCTTGAAAACGATATATCGATTTCAACAGCATTGCAGGTTTCGAAAGCTTATTTTTTTAGAGGTTCCGCAACACTTTTACAGTGGGGGAAAACATTTCCCAATCCATTAAAATGTGAGGTACATAGTTCCAACGTAGTGGTTCTAAAGGGATCACCACCACCAATTTTCAAAGAGATAAAAGGCATACAGACAAATTTGAATAGGCTTAAAAAGAACATTATCATAATTTGCCTAATTTGAGGTTTATGATTTGCTTCAGTCTATAATTCACCATGTATATAATAAATGATATCGGAAACAGTGAGAGATACAGGGTTGGTTAAATTGGTGCAAAGTTGCGTGATTTGATGCTTAACAAAATTCCTCTTTGATAGGATATTCCGAATACTTACGGAGATATCCGGAAAAAAACCGAAAATTTGCAAAATTGTTTTTATTTTTTCCTGACTTTATTTGATGTGATATTTCAAAAAAAATATTACTTCATCATAGCCACTTTTTCTCCCCTACAAGATGCTATCATCAAATTTGAAATCTGACGTTTCGTCTTCGAGCCACCATCATCAACTTCATTTTTTTAAATACGACCCTGGATTTTTTATTTCAGATTTTAGGAGCTTCTGATATCCCAAAACTTATGTCGTATCACATTTATTTGGAAACATATATTTTTTATTAAAAATAAGGGTTCGTATTCAAGAAAATTAAGTTGATGGTGGGGGCCTAAAGACGAAACGTCAGATTTTAAATTTGATGCTAGCATCCTGTAGTAAAAAAAAAGTGGCTATGATGAAGTGACATTTTCTTTTAAGTATCTCTTCAAATAAAGTCAAAAAAAAAAATAAATAGAATTTTGCAAAATTTCGATTTTTTCCGGATATCTCCGGAAGTATTCGGAATATCCTAAATATCAAAGCGGCATTCTGTTAAGCATTAAATTATGCAACTTTGCCCCAATTTAACCAACCCTGTATCTCTCACCTTTTCCCAGATCTCAATGATGTGGCTCGAATTTGGAGCTCCGGGCTTTTGAATACCAAAAACCTCATTAAAAAAAATATTTAAACAAAGGTAATTACAAATTGGTGCTAAACTAAAAACTGCTTGTCCCCTTTTTTTGGTGAGCAGTTTATTTGAATCTTAATAAATGTTGAATCACCATATTTATATATATATCTATAGGAAAAGGATATACGTTGGCGATATGACTAGTAGTGACTTTTCAACCCCTGAAAAGCGAAAAAAAAATATCAAAATTCTAAAAACTACAATAACCTGCCAAAGGAAAAAAATACACACATTACAAAATCAAGTTAGACGACTTAAAAACCGGGTTAAATCATTAAAAGACTTGTTGAAAGTTTTAAGGAAAAAAGATTTTATTACTGAAGCAGCTGAGTCATCTATAAGGGTGAGTATTTTTCTTTTAGGGGTAACATGTTAGGTCTTAGATATATTCTTGTGTTTACTTATTGAGTATGTTTTTTTTTAGGCTTCGGTAACAGGACCTGCTGCCGACATCTTTGAAAACCTACTAGTTGGCAAGCAGAGATACAATGAATCTCTAAAAACCTTTGCACTCACGTTAGCTTTCTATTCTCCAAGAGCCTACAATTTTGTGAGAAAGACTTTCAATAAATCGTTACCACATTTAAGAACCATCTCGGCTTGGTATAGAACGGTAAATGGAAGTCCAGGATTTTCGACTGAGGCATTAAGTGCTTTGAAAGCAAAACAAGAAAGCACCAATTACCCATTGCTTTGTAATTTAGTTATGGATGAGATGTCCATAAGGCGTCAGGTAGAATGGACTGGAACAAAGTTCACTGGTTATGTTGATATTGGTACAAATATTGAATCAGACGTTCTACCTGAAGCCAAAGAAGTTTTAGTGTTCATGGTAGTGTGTTTAAATGGAATGTGGAAAATTCCAGTAGGTTATTTTTTATTAGATGGTTTAGCGGCAATGGAAAAAGCTAATCTAATTAAACAATGCTTACGGTTCGTACATGAAAGTGGAGTACGTGTAACATCGTTTACTTTTGATGGGGCACCGGTCAATTTTAAAACAGTGGAGAGTTTGGGAGCTAATTTTTCCGACCACCAGAATTTAAAAACATCATTTAATCACCCAGTAACCAATGAAGAAATTTATATCTTTTTAGATCCATGCCATATGATTAAACTTGTAAGAAACTGTTTTGCAAGTCAGGATGGCATTACTGATTTGGCAAATAGGGATATAAAATGGAAATACATTTCGGAATTGGTTAAGTTGCAAAACACAGAGGGCTTGCATGCTGCAACTAAAATACGTTTGCGGCACTTACAGTGGGAAAGGGAAAAAATGAAGGTTCGCCTTGCTACTCAAACCATTAGTAAGAGTGTCAGCGATGCGATAACTTTTTTGAGGGAAGATTTGAAAATTGAGCAATTTTCTGATTCTGAGGCAACTTCAGAGTTTTTATTGAAATTCAATAATCTTTTTGATATCCTGAACTCTAGAAATAGGTTTAATAAATATATCTATAAAAGACCTCTCTCCCCTCAAACTATTCCACTTTTTTTAAATTTTTTCGAGGAAATGAAAAATTACATTTTTAATTTAAAATTGAAAGGTAGGCCAATTCTGAATTCTGGTAGGAAAACGGGGTTTTTGGGATTCTTAATTTGTATAGAGAGCATCAAAAAAATGTATACTGATTTAGTAGAGGGCAAAAAAATTTTAAAATATATTTTGTCATATAAATTATCGCAAGATCATTTAGAACTATTTTTTGGGGCAGTTCGAAGTCGTGGTGGGCATAACAATAATCCTACTGCTCGACAATTTGAAGCCGCTTTCAAAAGATTATTGGTTCACAATCAAATAACTGGACCCGAATCAGGAAATGCTGCAAATCTGACAAATATAACAATTTTGGCGTGCTCCAATAAAATAACAAAGCAAAAAACCTCTGAATATTCTTTAGTATTAGAAGATATAAACAAAGAAATTGAAACAATTTTTTTGGGATCAAATGCATGGGACTTGACTTTATATTCTGAAGATATTGTGGCGTACATTTCAGGATATGTGGTGAAGAGCATGAAAAAATGCGTCAGCTGTAGTACATGTTTGGGTTTATTGGAAAGCGACTTATGAAAATCACTTCTTTTAGAACGAAAAAAATATGGTAAATTACATAAAGGCAGTCAGTTAGTAATAGAAACATGTAAAACAGCGGAACGGTTTTTTAGGTTCTTCCATAAAACGAAAAACATTTTCAACAAAAATATTAAAAATATTAGTGATACTTTAATAATAAACAGTTTGAAGGTATTACCATCTTCCATCTGGGACTGTTTTGGGGATCACGTTTTTGATAACGAAATATTGAGCGACCACCACATTCAACTGGTCAAACTCATATTAAAAAATTATTTCAGAATTCGTATTTATTATGAAACTTTAAAAAAATTGGATTCTGATAAACGAAACAGGACAAGAAGCCTTAGCACAAAATTAGTATTATTCAGAAATGAATAAAATGTTATTTTTGTATAATACCTACATGCAGTAAGTTCATAAAATCCAGCATAAATTCATTATTTTAGTCTTTAGAATAGGCAAAACTTTTGAGAAATCGCTCAGACACGTCAATTCTGTTAGAAATCTTTTCATATATTTTGTATTAGGGTGCCCCAAAAATAGCACAGTAAACAAAGTTGATTTCAACACAGCTATTTTTGGAAAACCCTGGATAATAAAAAAATATGGATTTTTTTTCTAACAACATTGATTTGTCTAAGCGATTTTTCAAAAATTTTGCCGTTTTAATAGTTATTTGTATACTAAGGCCGCGAAATGCCTTTTTAGCGTACGTATAGAAAACTTATCAACTATAAGAATTATTTAAAGTTACAGAAACACTGTATGGATTTGACACATTTGTAAGTAAGGTGTGGCGGCCGCTGAAGCTCATTTCGCGGATGGCTGCACATAATAGTTATTTGTATACTGAGGCCACGAAATGCCGTTTTAGCGTACGTAAAGCAAAGTTATCGCCGAGGCCGTCTGCGGCCAACCAAGGTAAGATAATCTCGAGGACGCTAAAAAGTTTCGCAGTCATGGTATATTTTTTGTGATTGTAAAAATTATGTGAAGTTACAGAAAAACTTTTTGAATTTGACACATCTTGCACGTAAGGTGTGGCGGCCGCGAAAGCTCATTACGTGGGCTGTTGCACAAAAAAATGATTAATTTATGCGGGGACTTCATTGTATAATGAGAGATTTTTAATGTAACAAAGAAATTGTTCTATAATTTGCCCATTTATTAATAAATTATATCTTTTAAAAATGCTCGACTTTTTCTCTTGAATAAAATAGGTTAAGTTATTCAAATTTGGAAATAAAAGTTTTGAAATACGATCCTCTACCTATTTTCCCTTTATTTCATTTTTGTTAGTTTATTTATAATTCATTAATTTGTAAATCGGTGAGCAGTAACCAGTACGCCACTGGCGGCATAACAAGTCACAACTTCTACAGCGTTGCCAATAAGCTCCTTGAAGCTGACAAGGATATGTCTTTCCTTTTTGCACTCATTACTTGTTTACAAGCAATGTTGGATCGCGTTTGGAGGCATTTTATGAATGAATCATTTTGTCTCCCGAGTTCTTAGGTCTGTGGGGGTCCTTTATAAAACTATTTAGATTAAGCAAAGATCTTGCTCGAAATTTAATTGATTTATTGACACCTTTTATACGGGCTCCAACTAGAACTTCATCATTAAAAACTGTAGTAAAATCGGAGGTAAATTTTCCACTTTGAAGTTTCTCATTTTGCCTTACAAATTCAATGAGCATTTCTTTTTGAGTATTGTACCGATTAATATAGGTGAACATCTTGATTTTTCCACATAAACAAACGAAAATAAAAATTGTAAATAGAATGATTAATGATTTGATTATTTGATTTTCAGTAAATAAATAAGCAAAGAATGAGGTTACGTCCCGCAAATAACACAAACTGATTTTCTTCTTTCGCTAGACATTCGTCCTTTTAACGCATTAAAGTTGTAGCTAATTCTACATATTACTGTTGGCAACAACGCATTATGATTTGACAAGTTTTCTCTCATTCTATCATAATCCCATAGGTTCGAGAATACCAACTTTGGCACCAAGAGAACGAGCGTGCGATGTGATCTCTCACTTCTCTCAGGGGAACGTTCACTTCTACCAAATTCGAGAATCGACTACCAGGAAGGAAATATTGTACATTTTTTTTAGCGCGTTCTGGAATATTAGGATTAGGCCGTTTCCATACATAACAACAACCCTGCATAATATGTATAAACCACTTTCAACTGCAAAATTTATACTGAGTTGCGATCAGATAATCAGCCTTATTCCGGACACGTGAATAAGGCTTGTTTATTGAAATTTTCCAATATTGGATATTGAGACATTTCAATATTGAAGAGATTTCTTATTCACGTGTACCCCTTGAAAACAGGATTGTTGGAAATTGGAAAACTGTTCTTTAATTGAATAAGTTAAGGCGGCAACACTGTAAAATTGCCAAAATGCCAATGAGTTTATTTATTTATTTTATGTCATACCAATACATTATCGTGTTTTTATACCTTAGAATCCTTAGATACCATCTACATAATTCATCATCACACATTATGGCCCGCGCGGGCATAAAGACACAAAAAACAGTTTTCAATTAACTTATTCTTTATTAACAAAATATAAATTTACGCTGATAAACATATTATTTTTGTCAAAAAATTATGATGTTTGCACACTGATGATAACTTGCGAAGTGACACTTTTTTCCCAGGTATTTATTATTCACAACCAACTGGTATGACATAAAAGTTTGTATGCACCACGGGTACTAATAGATATACCGGGTGTCTACGAGATCAGTTTCGCGCTGGCATTTGGTGAGTTTTTTTTCGATGGCAAAGATTTTTGGTATGGAGTGTAGGTTTGAGTAATGTCATCTTTTGACATGTGTGTCAATGTTTGGTAACTTCCGGTTTGACCGGAAATGGTCCTAACTCCGTAATTTGGAATGGCATCCCAATAATTTTTCCACATTTTTGGTATCTGCGGATCATGATGTGAATACGAATACGTCAAATTTGAACATTTTTGAAGAAATTTCAGAACTCTGGATAAAAATTTATTTTTGAACAGGAAGTGACGGAGCGGTCTTAAAATTGTTATTTTCAACCAACACAATCGTGGAAAAATGCGAATACCAAGTTATTATCCTATGCTTGTTCTCCAAAGGCTTCCAAAGCTGAAAAAATCACATTTTTCGTGATAACTCAATGAAATCAGTGAAATCACCCGACTTTCATAACAAAAGCGTTCTTCATACAGGGGTTCATTTATAAGTAGTTTTAACATTTATAGTAGGTAGTGCATTATAAAAATATTAAGAAAATAATTAAAAACTAACATAAATGAAAAGTTCCAATGCATAGTTGGTTTTATTTTGAAAAAGGTAAAAAACTCTTGTTGTGAAAGTTGGGTGATTTCACTGATTTTATTGAGTTATCACGCAAAATGTGATTTTTTCAACTTTGGATGCCTTTGGAGAGCAAGCAAAGGATAACATCTTGGCACTCGCATTTTTCTACGATTATGTGGGTTGAAAATAACAAATTTAGGACCGGTCCGTCACTTTCTGTTCAAAAATAAATTTTCATCCAGAGTTCTAAAATTTCTTCAAAAATGTTCAAATTTGACGTTTTCGTACACATCATGATCCGTAGATACCAAAAATGCGAAAAAATTATTGGGGTGCTATTCAAAATTACGGAGTTAGGACCATTTCCGGTCAAACCGGAAGTTACCAAACATTGACACACATGTCAAAAGATGACATTTCTCAAACCTACACTCCATACCAAAAATCTTTGCCATCGAGAAAAAAACCAGCAAATGCCAGTGCGAAACTGATCTCGTAGACACCCGGTATATACCCTCGGGCGACTTACGAGCCCTCGGGCCAGAGGCCCTCGGCTTTGTAACACTGTCGCCCTCAGGGCATAATCATCTACTTAGTACCCTTGATACATAAATAACTATTAGTGCCTGATTTAGCTGAATTGGATTGGAATTTAATATCTATCATTTCTTCGTCAGTTATTTGAATTTATTTGTCAATTCTCATGGGTATTCTTTGTGACTCCTTAGATTTGTTTGTTTCTGTTGTTCGGGGTGGCCTTCATGCTTTGGGGCGTTTGTTTGTGAGCGTTTTATATGGTTTATATGCCATATAGAAATATTACAGCTGGTTCAAGTTAGACTAGTTAGAGTGACTCAAACTAACAAACCTTTTGTCATATTCATATTCACTTTTATAATGGAGGAAAAAGGCACATCAAAAATACAATAAAAATGCAATGCACTTAAAAAAATATTCACAGACTTTGGGATGCAAGATGCAATGCAGACGTTCTGCATCTGGAAGAAATTGCCCAATTTCAGAGGGTTGCAAATCCAGAGGTGCTTGTCTCCCGAAGGTTATTTATTTTCTGATTGTTTTCAAGTCTAAAAAGTATAATACGATCATAGGCACTCTGCTTCTTGATCCAAGGCACTCTGCTTCTTGATTTTCTTAGACGATTTTTTGATAGCTCATACCACTCAACAGGAATAAAGAGCTTCCTTACCTTTAATTTTTTCCTTCTAATGCTGCAATTAGCAACGGAAAATCATCTATAATTGAAAATAAAATACCACTCACTTCTATAGTTACTGAATCAAGTTTTGAAAACGACTTTTTTCACACGGCCAAGACAGTTTGTTGTTGCCGTAGGCGAGTTCCACAAGTAGAGCGAGTGTGGAAAAAAGTTTTCAAACGAGTTTTTCACAATGTTTTTCCTACAAATGCAAAATAAAACAACCAAATATGTAATTTTTATTTACCATATAAATAAAAAACTAATAAGCAGCGTGTGAAGAACTTTTTCTCACACTACTGTGCGAAAAACTCTATTTTCAAAGGCAGTTGTAGGAAAAATTCTAAACATAATTCAAAACCCAATAGTTTTCTAATATCCAATCTGCCAAGCCGGTGCCCGAACCACCTGCTTACAAAATATGAAACACTGAAAACTATGTTATTGGAAAATATAGTACACCTGAATAAGATATTCGATGTTAATTTCAATAACCAATATGACGTTCAATAACCAATATTCAATTCAACAACCAAGGAGCACCTGAATAACAATCTACCATATTTTTACAGTTTTCCAATAACCAAGGCAATAACCAATATCCAAGGACACACGTGAATAGGGCTGAATAACCCAACCTATAGTTACTTGGTCTTACGGCCGCTTATGGTTTATGATCGCTTTATATGGTCTTCGACCCTTTTTGCATTTTCCTGTGCTAATAAGGAAAAGGAAGATACTTTGGTAGGCCAGACACCAGACCAACAGTAAAGAAATTATTTGTTCAAAATATTTAAATAGTACGTGTAAAATCGTAGAACAGTGGAAGGAATATGGCACAGATTCTCTAATGGCTGTTTGCACCGATCATTTTAAGGAAGCCTTAGCGATAAGTATTCCTTAAAATGACATTTTTCCATGGAGAAATGTCACTTTAAGGAACACTTATTGCTAAGGCTTTCTTAAAATAGCCGGTGCAAACGGCCATAAGCAAAACTAGTTCATCGTTATACGTTAAACTTTCGGGCCAATTTTGCGCACATCTGTAAGCAAATCTATAAGTTTCTATAAGTCTGTAGCTGCCTAGAGAAAATTTGCAACTCTGCACTTCCTGTAGCTTACGAAAAATCTTATAGAATCGTACATATTTCCAATTGGGTGTTTGGCAATCAATGCATTTTACAGTGCCTATAGAAATTTATAGATTTGCTTACAGATGTGCACAGAATTGACCCGTTAGTCTGCCTCTTTTCTGTGCCTCGATGCTGTTTTGATTTTGCTCCATTTCTCAAAGTTTGGAGAAAAAAATTCAAGAAAGAAGAAATTTGTTGTCATGAATCTAAAATCTATGGTTATGGTTATAAACACAAACACTAAACACAACAAAAATCAGTTCGCGATTGCTACCGATCATCGCCGATCGACTAAGAACTATCGCGTAAGCTGTTATATTTTAACAGTTATTTTGCTGAAGCAGCTTATCACTGTTACTCAATTTTCAAAAAAGCTGCTGCCCTGCCAACAACATAACCTAACTTGGTCGTTTGGGGCTAGAACTGCCCCCCGATTCTCAACCTCTAGTCGCAACCTATCGATCCCGTCTTCCCATTAACCCTTTTCACGTGGCTCCGGTTTGTTTAACAAACCGCAACATACCGCTCAAATTCGAGTGGTAGGTATCCATCACGTCACTTTGTAACCGGGTTAGAAAACGGTATGTCGTTTCTCTAACCGTTTTGTAACCCGGTTAGTTAAACCGGAGCCACGTGAAAAGAACTCTTGCCTTTCTACAAGGAGTCGGGACGTTACGTATCGACTTAACAATTGAGAATCCCACTGCTGGAATTCCAATGTTAGAAAAATGCCTGGCCAAGCAATAGCGAGGGACGCTTTCTTTTTTTCTTCGAAGTATCTACCATTATGATAAAGTCATTTTGATTTTCCATGAACTAGAAAAAGATAGACTGCTCATCGGTGGATCAATTGGTGTATCGCGCTCGAGTCCGAACAGCTGCTTTAAAATGAAACATACTTGCTTGCATGCACGCACGCAACACACGCTTTACTTGCCACCATGCTCTCCGTGCTCCAAGGACCAACGGTGTCCATACCCACGAGCATCGTTCTGAGTAAACTGCTCCTTTTAAGCAGCTATTTGATAGCTGCTACTTCAAAAAAGCGGAAACTGCTTCAACTGCTACTTAAAAATAGCAGTTTTGCCCATCTAATAAGGCAGGTCTTATTTTCTCCTAAATAAGGCAGATCCTTATCCTTAATATAAGGCTGTCCTTATTCCAAATGGAAACTGCGCATGCGCAGCTATCAAAATAAGGCTTGCTTCAATAAGACAAGCACTTGCATTATCTCTCTAATGTTAACATGACCCTCAGTCATAAGCTTACCATTGACACTACTCCCTTTCTTTTTTGGCAAACTAGTTTTCTTATGATTGGCCGCGACAATCTCTTTCGATCTAGCTGATGACGATGCCTTTTTTTTCAATAATTTATGGCCCTTTAATTTAGATGGGTTAAAATATTAGAACAAAATTCATTTCAACTTACCGAAGTTAGAGATGTTTTAGAAGATTTGGTTTTAATACTTGTGTCGCTCAATTTTCGGGCCATAGTTTTTCCGTTTTCTACTTCTATTATTCTTGTTTTATTTTTATAATTGTCACAAATATCTCTGATACGACTGAATACAGCCTTAGGGTCAGTAACATTTATGAGACTTATTTCGTTTATACGATCCGCTAAAAATTCGTCAACTATACGATATAAATGATGTTTTCTTTCGGGGCCTATTCTTTTCTCCCAAGCTTGAGCAAGAAGGGCCGAATCAAGGTGTTCCCCATTTTTAATAGACTCTAATTTGTTCTGTGAGCAAATAATTGCTATGTTAATTTTATTAATTTAAAAAATAATGTAGGTACCTACTTGTAGCCAGGTCAACTTGAATTCCTCATTAATTCCGGCTTGAACAGTGTGTTTTTTTGGATGTAGCATTTTCAAGACGTTTCCGAATTTCAACGTTGACATAGTAATTGAAAAATCTTCTTTTTGTACTTTGATATGACCAAGGAATCTTAAAATTATATAACGCATATAAGCTGTGTGCGTGTTGTTAAGTGATTCTTACCTCATATAACTTTCGTTTGACAAATCTCCGGCCAAATAATAAATTAGAACATTCATCCTTTTATTAACCTTTTTTTTTTGTTCTGAAGGATTTTTTTCTAGTAAGAGAATGAAATGTTCCAGATTAAATTTTGTAATATTTGCAGGTCCGATTTCTTTGGGCTGTTTGTGCGGTTCCTTTGATTTTTTAGTTGTAACGCAAATATCGTTTCCAACCAGATCGATTATGTGCAACTACAAAAAATACTACCACAGTTAAATAGGAATAAGTAGAAAATTTTATTTATTTCACTCTGGAATGAAGAATTGTGGGATTTGTCATATCCATGCTTTTCTTGATAATATGAAATGTCACCACGCTGGTAGCCGAATCCGAGGGATATGTACTTGTTGTACTACAATTTTTTCGACCTTCAGCTGAAATCATATTTAATAAATAAATAAATAAATAAATATTTTATTAACGACAAGTGTCATTTTGAAATGTTTACAAGAACAATATCTAATAATAACTTAAAAAAAAATAATAATTTAAACAGTAATAAATAACAAGGAACATTGCAAAATAGGATTATTCTTAAGCTACTTTATCACAAGTTTTTTTTTTTTTAGGTAAAACGTAAAAACCCACGGAGTACAATAAGACCATTAATAAAAACAAAAAGATACTAAAAAAAACACAATACTACAATAATAGTTGTTGCAACACTGACATTCTTTTTTCAGAGGAATTTAAACTAACATTAAAAAAATCTATGTTCAATCTTCCAATGATATTGTTAGCCAATCTACAGAATCTTGAGATGAGGGAATTTAAGCCATAGTTAGTTCGATGATGTTTGATATAAAATAGTCTGTTTGTTCTAGCGTTACAATTTCTAGGTACATGAAAACCAATATAGGCCAGGGCAGATACATTTTTTCGTAAGATAAAATTTACCAGCAAACCATCGATGCAGTATTGTTAAGGATCATTCATAGATGCTAAAAACCAAAAATGCACATCTAATTACTTTTAGGGGATTTTATAAAAAATATTTAGTGCAAAAATAGGGCTTTTTTTTGTTTATTTCACTGTATTTCGAAAACTAATGATCGGATGATTTTGCTACTCTGGCAATAGTTTTAGAGCATTGAACAAGCTTTAAAATGAGCCATCATACAACCCTGATGTAGGTCTTTTAGTCTTCGAGAAATGATTTTTTTCCCCCAAAAAAAGAGATTTTCGTAAAAAATTCCTAACTTTTTTAATTTTCATGCTAGACCATAAATTTTTTACAAATACTTACATAGTAGATGAGGCAGGCCTTATTGAGCCCAAATTTGGGCCCGGTCCGATGGGTCATTTCGGCATAATACCCTTGTGAAGCAAAATGGGGATGTTTCTAAAACAGTCTGTCGAATTGAAGATAATTTTTTTATATTTATTTTGAAAAGTCTACTGATAAGTCAAAATGCCAAACTATCGATCCTCTATCTCAGATTTTCCATTTAATTTTTTTTTCGCAAGTAAAATGGCTCCGAACATCACTGAAAATGGGAAAAAAATGTAACTTGCGTGGGCGGGGGGAAGCTCGTTGCCTACTCCGTTTGAATTCCCGCCGATTTTTTCCATTTTCAGTCATGTTCGAAGCCGTTTTACTTGCGATAAAAAAATTAAATGGAAAATCTGAGATAGAGGATCGATAGTTTGGCATTTTGACTTATCAGTTGACTTTTCAAAAAAAATATAGAAAAATTATCCTCAACTCGACAGACTGCTTTAGAAACATCCCCATTTTGCTTGACAAGGGTATTATGTCGAAACGACCTATCGGACCGGGCCCAAATTTGGGCTCAATAAAGCCTGCCTCATCTACTATTTATGTGTAAAAAATTAATTGTCTAAAATCTCTTTTTTTTGGGGGGGGAGGGGAGGGGGAATCATTTCTCGAAGACTAAAAGACCTACAGGGTTATATGACGGCTCATTGTAAAGCTTGTTCAATGCTCTAAAACTATTGCCACAGTAGCAAAACCGTCCGATCATTAGTTTTCGAAATACAGTGAAATAAACACAATAAAACCCTATTTTTGCACTAAATATTGTTTATAAAATCCCCTAAAAGTAATTAGTTGCATTTTTGGTTTTTAGCAACTGCTATAAATGATCCTTAACAATATTGCATCGATAGTTTGCTGTTAAATTATATGTTAAAATATGGCTGTTATTTGGCTAAGTGCTTTGGACTAATAAGTGATAACAGATCCGGTGACTCTATGTAGGCCAGGGCAGATAGATTTTTTCGTAACATTAAATTTAACAGCAAACTATCGATTCAGTATTGTTAAGGATCATTTATAGATGCTAAAAACCAAAAATGCAACATCTAATTACTTTTAGGGGATTTTATAAACAATATTTAGTGCAAAAATAGGGCTTTTTTTTGTTTATTCCACTGTATTTCGAAAACTAAGGATCGGATGGTTTTGCTACTGTGGTAATAGTTTTAGAACATTGAACAAGCTTTAAAATGAGCCATCATACAACCCTGTAGGTCCTTTAGTCTTCGAGAAATGATTTTTTAACCCCAAAAAAGAGATTTTCGTAGAAAATTCCCAACTTTTTTAATTTTCATGCTAGACAATTAATTTTTTACACATACATAGTAGATGAGGCAGGCTTTATTGAGCCTAAATTTGAGCCCGGTCCGATGGGTCGCTTCGGCATAATACCCTTGTCAAGCAAAATGGGGATGCTTCTAAAGCAGTCTGTCGAATTGGGGATAATTTTTTTATATTTATTTTGAAAAGTCCACTGATAAGTCGAAATGCCAAACTATCGATCCTCTATCTCAGATTTTCCATTTAATTTTGTTATCGCAAGTAAAACGGCTCCAAACATCACTAAAACTGGAAAAAAATGTAATTTGCGTGGGGGGGGGGGGGGGGGGAGCTCGCTGTCACTCCGTTTGAATTCCCGTCAATTTTTTCATGTTCGTTTTTTTCGATGGTGAATTCGGCTTTGGTTGAAGAAAATTAATGTTTACTCTCTGGATCAGAAGTCACCTAAAATTAAAATTTTACATCATCCTTTTTTAGGCAGCTTGTGGGCATTATTCTTGTAAAGTGTACCACCAAATAAATAAACTCAGACACAGGAATGTTCAAAGAATGTAAAGAAAACAAAAAAAATCTCTAGCGCAGCCTTGTTTCACTCTATCTGCACTGCATGCACTGCACTACTCCATCTGTTCTACTGTATCTGCACTACTCTATCTGATCTACTCTTTCTGCACCACTCTATCTGATCGGAATAGTGGAATAGTTCTGTTCGAAATAGCTCCAGTTCCCGAGTAGCATTATTCTACTGTATCTGCAATGCCAAGCTTCGTTCCAGGTATCAGAGATGGCACGGTATACAAAATACAAAATAAACTTGGTATCGGTTATAAGAGATGGCGCCGTATGCGGGCTTAGTAAATTTTTTCCATAAATAAATAAAATAAGTAGTCTGTTTTTTTTTTAAGATTTTGTGCAAACTTCACATAAACCATCTAATAAATAGTCCGAACAAAGCCTAAAGATTTGGTTTGGCTAGGTGAGCCTTAGATTATATACAGGCTACACCTAGATACGCATAGTCATTCATAAAACACCCAAATGTTTCGGCCAACATCAACAAAGCCCCTCAAACCCCCTCAACGTTTTTATGAATGGGTTTGTTTATTTATTCCACAAGTTTGTGGACATGTGCTCAACACTTAGACTGTGACCGTCCCGACGAAAGCGATCATTAGCGGAGCATCGGTCGGACCAAAATATATTTTAAAATTTAAAAAAAAAACACAATTGGCGAAATATTTTCGCTTTCGCCTGCCTATCAAGATTAAAAAAAATGTATTTTGACATAACGTCGCCCTAGTTGTGAATGGTCGTAATCCACTCAAGGTAAGCTGTGAGTAAACTGCATTTAAAATTTTTGTTTTTGGTGAAAACATTCTTTTTAATTAGCAAATATACTACAACAAGGTCAAATATTGATCAGTGGCTTAGATCTATTTTTCAACATGAAATTTAAACATTTTTAAGTATGTTAACAGTGAGGTTAACAGTCACAACTCAAGAATGAACATTTTGTGGATTACGACCATTCACAACTAGGGCGACAATAAGTGAGAGTGAAAAATGTTTTTTTTAATGTTCTGACTACATATACATACTATTTGCATTTTTTAACGCAAAAACATTAACTTTTGAGTTATTTCTTAAAATTTGAAAATTTTTATACCTACCTGATTGGGCTTCTTGCATGAGCATTAATTTCAATAAAACAACAATGATACAAAGCCAATTTATTTTCAAATGATACAAACAATAAATTTTGATTCACACACACGTATCTGAAAATCTGAAATTAACAAAATATTATAATATACAAACATAAGTATACAATTCTAGTTAAATTCAACTTTGATGCTATTTTTTTGACACCAACCTAGTTAAAATTATATCAAGTAAGTAAGTACATTAAGCTTATTTGCTTAAAATTATAGAAATCAACTACAATAATTCGTAAGCAAATTAATATGTAATATTTTATTTCAATCAAGTAAATGGGATTAAAGAATAATAATTTTGTTCTTTTCATTGATACATTGTTTACATAAAAATTAATCAAACTGCTCTTTTTCTATCTTATCTATCAACATAATTAGGTAAATTAAATAGGTAGATACAGGTAGGTACCTAGGTACACATTTTTATTATTTGTAAAGCTCCATTCTGATTGTGAACGAACGATGCCTGAGATTTGCCATAATGTTTTATTCCATTTCAATGAAATTCTATCGCAGTTTTTCTACGTGAAACCGGAATTAGTTACGGCTGGAACTCTGTAACAGATAATACAATAAATAACAAGTACAGGTGGTGCGTCACTGATTCCACTTATCGGTAGAGAAAAGGTTAGGAAATCCGCATTATTTTTTCCACAAACCAGGCACAGCTGAAGCATGATTCTCTACATGTATTAAATTTAATATTTTTTTGAATAGAAAACAGAGCTCATAATCATTAAAATCACAATAAAACGCGAGAACAAAATCACAAAACAACAAATCGAAAATCAGCAGCTGTATCAGCCATTGCTCAAGAACTGCCGTTACCAGTGATGGTAACATTTTTTTCACGATTCCCCTTTTCAGACAAAAAAAAATCCCTACTTTCCCCTACCAACCAAAAAAAAAATCCCTACAATTTTCCCTACGCTTTAATTCAATTAATAGCGAATTTTATTGGAAGGGTTAGTGCGCCCTGAGTGTATTTGAGTCTTTTTCTGCACTAGTTTTACCAATAGAATTCGCTGTTGGTTGACTCAGTTGGCTGCATGAAATTGCAGAACAAACAAAATACCT
>OU892281.1:54355436-54412126 GCA_917834065.1 Ceutorhynchus assimilis
GTGCTTGTCTTTATTGAAGCAAGCATTATTTTGATAGCTGCGCATGCGCAGTTTCCATTTGGAATAAGGAGAGCCTTATATTAAGGATAAGGATCTGCCTTATTTAGGAGAAAATAAGACCTGCCTTATTAGATGGGCAAAACTGCTATTTTAAGTAGCAGTTGAAGCAGTTTCCGCTTTTTTGAAGTAGCAGGTATCAAATAGCTGCTTAAAAGGAGCAGTTTACTCAGAACGATGCTCGTGGGTATGGACACCGTTGGTCCTTGGAGCACGGAGAGCATGGTGGCAAGTAAAGCGTGTGTTGCGTGCGTGCATGCAAGCAAGTATGTTTCACTTTAAAGCAGCTGTTCGGACTCGAGCGCATTTTTTTATACACCAATTGATCCACCGATGATCAGTCTATCTTTTTCTAGTTCATGGAAAATCAAAATGACTTTCTCATAATGGTAGATACTTCGAAGAAAAAAAGAAAGCGTCCCTCGCTATTGCTTGGCCAGGCATTTTTCTAACATTGGAATCCGGGGGGGGGGGGGGGGGGGGGGGGTAGTGGAATTCTCAATTGTTAAGTCGATACATAACGTCCCGACTCCTTGTAGAAAGGCAAGAGTTCTTTTCACGTGGCTCCGGTTTAACTAACCGGGTTATAAAACGGTTAGAGAAATGACATACCGATTTCTAACCCGGTTACAAAGTGACGTGATGGATACCTACCACTCGAGTTTGATCGGTATGTTGCGGTTTGTTAAACAAACCGGAGCCACGTGAAAAGGGTTAATGGGAAGACGGGATCGATAGGTTGCGACTAGAGGTGAGAATCGGGGAGCAGTTCTAGCCCCACCCAAACGACCAAGTTAGGTTATGTTGTTGGCAGGGCAGCAGCTTTTTTGAAAATCGACTAACAGTGATAAGCTGCTTCAGCAAAATAACTGTTAAAATATAGCAGCTTACGCGATAGTTCTTAGTCGATCGGCGATGATCGGTAGCAATCGCGAACTGATTTTTGTTGTGTTTAGTGTTTGTGTTTATAACCATAACCATAGATTTTAGATTCATGACAACAAATTTCTTCTTTCTTGAATTTTTTTCTCCAAACTTTGAGAAATGGAGCAAAATCAAAACAGCATCGAGGCACAGAAAAGAGGCAGACTAACGGGTCAATTCTGTGCACATCTGTAAGCAAATCTATAAATTTCTATAGGCCTATAGGACACTGTAAAATGCATTGATTGCCAAACACCCAATTGGAAATATGTACGATTCTATAAGATTTTTTGTAAGCTACAGGAAGTGCAGAGTTGCAAATTTTCTCTAGGCAGCTACAGACTTATAGAAACTTATAGATTTGCTTACAGTTGTGCGCAAAATTGGCCCGTAAGTTTCACGTATAACGATGAACTAGTTTTGCTTATGGCCGTTTGCACCGACTATTTTAAGAAAGCCTTAGCCTTAAGTGTTCCTTAAAGTGACATTTCTCCATGGAAAAATGTCATTTTAAGGAATACTTATCGCTAAGGCTTCCTTAAAATGGTCGGTGCAAACAGCCATTAGAGAATCTGTGCCATATTTCTTCCACTGTTCGACGATTTTACACGTACTATTTAAATATTTTGAACAAATAATTTCTTTACTGTTGGTCTGGTGTCTGTCCTACCAAAGTATCTTCCTTTTCCTTATTAGCACAGGAAAATGCAAAAAGGGTCGAAGACCATATAAAGCGATCATAAACCATAAGCGGCCGTAAGACCAAGTAACTATAGGTTGGGTTATTCAGCCCTATTCACGTGTGTCCTTGGATATTGGTTATTGCCTTGGTTATTGGAAAACTGTAAAAATATGGTAGATTGTTATTCAGGTGCTCCTTGGTTGTTGAATTGAATATTGGTTATTGAAATTAACATCGAATACCTTATTCAGGTGTACTATATTTTCCAATAACAGTTTTCAGTGTTTCATATTTTGTAAGCAGGTGGTTCGGGCACCGGCTTGGCAGATTGGATATTAGAAAACTATTGGGTTTTGAATTATGTTTAGAATTTTTCCTACAACTGCCTTTGAAAATGGAGTTTTTCACACGCTAGGCAACCTCTGAAAATAGAATTTTTCGCACAGTAGTGTGAGAAAAAGTTCTTCACACGCTGCTTATTAGTTTTTTATTTATATGGTAAATAAAAATTACATATTTGGTTGTTTTATTTTGCATTTGTAGGAAAAACATTGTGAAAAACTCGTTTGAAAACTTTTTTTCACACTCGCTCTACTTGTGGAACTCGCCTACGGCAACAACAAACTGTCTTGGCCGTGTGAAAAAAGTCGTTTTCAAAACTTGATTCAGTAACTATAGAAGTGAGTGGTATTTTATTTTCAATTATAGATGATTTTCCGTTGCTAATTGCAGCATTAGAAGGAAAAAATTAAAGGTTAAGGAAGCTCTTTATTCCTGTTGAGTGGTATGAGCTATCAAAAAATCGTCTAAGAAAATCAAGAACCAGAGTGCCTTGGATCAAGAAGCAGAGTGCCTATGATCGTATTATACTTTTTAGACTTGAAAACAATCAGAAAATAAATAACCTTCGGGAGACAAGCACCTCTGGATTTGCAACCCTCTGAAATTGGGCAATTTCTTCCAGATGCAGAACATCTGCATTGCATCTTGCATCCCAAAGTCTGTGAATATTTTTTTAAGTGCATTGCATTTTTATTGTATTTTTGATGTGCGTTTTTCCTCCATTATAAAAGTGAATATGAATATGACAAAAGGTTTGTTAGTTTGAGTCACTCTAACTAGTCTAACTTGAACCAGCTGTAATATTTCTATATGGCATATAAACCATATAAAACGCTCACAAACAAACGCCCCAAAGCATGAAGGCCACCCCGAACAACAGAAACAAACAAATCTAAGGAGTAACAAAGAATACCCATGAGAATTGACAAATAAATTCAAATAACTGACGAAGAAATGATAGATATTAAATTCCAATCCAATTCAGCTAAATCAGGCACTAATAGTTATTTATGTATCAAGGGTACTAAGTAGATGATTATGCCCTGAGGGCGACAGTGTTACAAAGCCGAGGGCCTCTGGCCCGAGGGCTCGTAAGTCGCCCGAGGGTATATACCGGGTGTCTACGAGATCAGTTTCGCGCTGGCATTTGCTGTTTTTTTTTCGATCGCAAAGATTTTTGGTATAGAGTGTAGGTTTGAGAAATGTCATATTTTGACATGTGTGTCAATGTTTGGTAACTTCCGGTTTGACCGGAAATGGTCCTAACTCCGTAATTTTGAATGGCATCCCAATAATTTTTTCGCATTTTTGGTATCTGCGGATCATGATGTGTACGAAAACGTCAAATTTGAACATTTTTGAAGAAATTTTAGAACTCTCGATGAAAATTTATTTTTGAATAGAAAGTGACGACGCAGTCTCAAAATTATTATTTTCAACCCACGCAATCGTAGAAAAATGCGAGTGCCGAGATGTTTTCCTTTGCTTGCTCTCCAAAGGCATCCAAAGTTGAAAAAATCACATTTTGCGTGATAACTCAATGAAATCAGTGAAATTACCCAACTTTCACAACAAGAGTTTTTTACCTTTTTCAATATAGAACCAACTATGCATTGAAACTTTTCATTTATGTTAGTTTTTAATTATTTTCTTATTATTTTTATAATGCACTACTATAAATGAAAAAAACTACTTATAACTGAACCCCTGTATGAAGAACACTTTCCAAAAGGAGCTGGTGTTTTTTTTTTTCTTGACAAGCCATTGACAAGATCTGTGGGCAAGATCAATGACCTATTAACACAGATAGACAGAACATCCCATTGATAAAATAGCTTTGTTTTGGTTGACTACATGTTTATGGGCCAGGGGGGGTGAGCTGTGAAAGCGGCTAGGAGTAGGGATTCAAATGATTCCGCTAACTCCGCGCCCATTTTACTATCGTATACTTTGGCAACTCTGAAAATGAAACCAGAATTAGTGCTACAAAAGTGTATCTTTATCCTTATATTTTACATAATTTTAGAAAAAGATGCGGATACACTCACTGCGCACTGATTGACAAATGGAAATTGTCATAAAATACCTGCTCGTCGCACTTTGACATGACAATTGAATAGAAGCCGCTGATTAGTGGAAAGGTGCAATTCGAGGTGGGATTTATTTTTTTGCAGCGTTGCTAATTTTCATTGAAAAATAATCGCTTTCCACATGTTAGAGAAAGATACAAAATAACACAAGGATTAATAAGTAGTGGGGAGAGATGCGGTTCCTGGCATGCAGTCAACCGATATTATTGTTTATTGTTCTGTCTATCTGTGTTAATAGGTCATTGGGCAAGATATGTTTATTTGTCATTGTTTGACATCTCGGGAATTTGTAAATACAAAGTTTGAATACAGGGGTTTATTTATAAGTAGTTTTATCAGTTATAGTAATGCATAGTAAAAATATTGGAAAAATAATTAAAAACTGGCATGAATACAAAGTATTAATGCATAGTTGGTTTGATTTTGAAAAAGGTAAAAAACATTTGTTATGAAAGTCAGGTGATTTCACTGATTTTATTGAGTTATCACGTAAAATGTGATTTTTTCAGCTTTGGAAGCCTTTGGAGAACAAGCATAGGATAATAACTTGGCATTCGCATTTTTCTACGATTGTATTGGTTGAAAATAACAATTCTAATAGTCCAAGAGCCCAGAGCCGCCAGACACAACTTATTTTCTAAAGGACAGAATATGTGGGATTGAGTAGCACTTATATATACTATGAACGTATGCATACCCGCTAAGTTGGGTAGACGGCGAATTTACCGACACCAGGTGCGAAAGCTGATTAACACTTTAACTTTTTTTTCTAACGCTTGATTTTTATATATGTTATTGGGGAGACTATTTCATAACTACGTGTGCTCAGCCAGACCAATCGCACCGGCCAAGGGCGTACCCAGGATCTGAAATAGGGGGGGGCTGACCAAAAAAAAAACCAATGGATTTTGCATTTCTCTTTTTAATTACTAAATTTTGACATAACTCGCTTAATTTTTACTTCAATAACAATTTTCTTGGATTTGTCGCAAATTTATTTAAAACTTGATTTTCAAATTGCTCTCGATTTGATTTAATTAAATCACGATGCACACTCATGAGACATAATCCTGTTAACGTTTCCTCTCCCATGGTACTTCTCAACCAAGTCTTCACTCTTCGAAGAGTACTGAAGGATCGTTCTACAGTGGCCGTGGTGCATGGAATTGTGATTAAAATCAAAAGTGCCTGTTTTAGGATGGGATAAAAAACATCGGTCTCGTCGAGAAGGTCAGTTATTTCGACGTCTTTTAGCTGGTCCTCAGTTGACTTTTTTTCCTTCCACAAATTATACCATAGGTCCATTTCCGCAGTAATATCGTCCAATTTATAAAACTGGGTAAAATATTGTGCATTTTGTTCTACTTGATTGGTTTCCATGTCGAGCATATATAATGGATGTATTTTTGTTAAGGCAAACGCTGGAGTATGTTCTTGAGAAAAGCGAATATTTAAAGAGGCTATAATTGAATCCAGATACGGTATAATTAACGAACGCTTCCAGTAGTCACTATCACAGTCTGATGGAGGATTGTTTCTATGTATTTGCCTCTTGGTAATTCGAGGGATAGAAATTTCTATTTCCAATTCCAATGCAAAGTCTTGTGCTTTTTTAAGTACCTACTTCATCAATAACTAGGTCGGCATCTTCACGGTTTTTCTTCAGAACGTTAAGAATTACGTTCAGATGTTCTTGCAACTTAATTAAATCCATAGTTTTTGCTTGCAAGGCATTAACAACCGGCTCCAGTAAAGCTGAATATTTTGCAATTATAGTTAGGGCAACAATTAGTGAGGGTTTGGTAACGGCGGCATGCAACTGGTACGCAGATTTTCTCGTGGCGTAGTTTCCTTCGATAGATAGTTTTTCAAGTGATTTCACAATTTCGAGGAAATTTTGTGCAAATAAGCGAATACTTTTGTATTTTTCAGACCATCTAGTCTCACACAGTCGTGATAGATTAGGAGCGGAACTTCTGCGAATGGTGGATTTCCTGAAAAAGGTTATAACATCCTTTACGGTGCCAATAGTGTTTCTAATTTCCGGAACATTATTTGCATCATTGACAACAAGATTTATTTTATGGTTTGAGCAATGAAAAAATAATGCTCGTGTGTACTTTTTCCTTAAAATCGCTTGTACGCCACCCTCTTTGCCCGCCATCGTAGCGCAGCCATCAAAACCAAGTCCTACACAACTATGCGGTGAAAAATTATAGCTAACTAAAAAATTGTCTATTGCATTGGCAATTGCTGGGGCATCCTGTGCTGTCAGCTCCACAAAACCCACAAATTCTTCTCGGACTTTTTTTTTAACTTTCATCATAGAAACACAAGCCAATGGATAGCTGCTCCTATCCTGAAACGTCGGCTGTCTCGTCGGCTAAAACTGTGTAGAACATGGCTTTCTTTGCATCATTTATCACACTCTCCCTAATAACTTCGCCACATAAATATATGAGTTGGTTTTGTATTTTTGGTGACGTATAAACAGCATTTCTACGACACTTTTCCAGGTGATTCTTTAATTTGATGTCGCCCGACTCAACTCGCAAATTCATTAGATCGAAAAAAACTCCCTCATCTGCTTCTTTTCCTCGTAGAGGCATATCGTGTGTGCCACAGAATACTACACAGGAAATAATAGAGGCCAATATTTGCTTGTTCTCTTCGATTGTTTTTTGGTGGAAACTTTGAACTTGAATGTCCACAGGGGGCCAATTCTTGAAAGTGGTGAAAATATTCACCCGGTGAAAAATTTCACCACCTAATTTTCACCTGCCTCACTTGTTTTGTATTCTTGAGTCGTGGGTGAATTTACTTGAGGTGAATATAAAATAACACTTTGGCAACGTCGGAATATAGCTTTATTTTAGGAGGAAAATCGAAAACGCCTACAATTCTTAACCTTACTTTTGTGTTGTGTTTTTTCCGCAACCGTCAACCACGTCAACCGACCGGTGACGGCGGTGACCAGTTTTCAAAAATTTAAATAAAAAGCAATATAAAGCAATAGATCTATACATCCAACATTCACTTTCACATGTTGTTGTTGTATGTTGTATGTGTTGGAGGTGTCAGTTGCACCGCGACCTGGTAGATCTATTGTACCCCTCCTTCTGCTGCCAGGTCCTCCTGCTCAAAGCAGCCCCTCCAGTCCTAGGTCCTTAAGGAATCTTAGGATATCCAGCGATTCCAGAGTTGAAATATCTTCCAACTGTATGGTGGGGCTTCCCAGATTCTTCATCCTTGAACGACTAATGGCATTACAATTCAGTAAAAGGTGGTGAGGTGTTTTCTCTCCGTGTTCGCAGAATCTGCAGGTGCCATTTTCTCCCAGACCTAATTTGTGTAGGTGTTTTTTGAGTCTGCAGTGTCCCGAGAGGAACCCGGTTAGCGTTTTGAGACTTTTCTTGCTAAGGTTGACTAGCAGTTCTGATCTTTTTTGGTTAAAGTTGCCCAGTAGATCTTTGACCTGCCGTAGTCCTGGCTGTTCTAGCCAGTGTTTGTTTCTTAGCCGGTTTTCTTTCTTTTTGAGGATTCCTTAGAAGTGCCTATTGCCGAGACCGCAGAATGGTTCTGGCCCAGTGAAGGGGGTAGAAGCTCCCGTTCTTGCGAGTGCATCTGCGCCTTCGTTGCCCTCAACTCCCATGTGCCCAGGCACCTAGAGGAGAGTTACTTTGTTTTCTTTTCCTAACTCATTGAGTTTCTGTAGACATTCCCATACTATCTTAGAATTGATGACTGGTGAGTTCAATGCTTTGATAGCTGCCTGGCTGTCAGACATTATCGTGATTTCTCGTTTCCAGTATCTTTTGTTTAGATTGAATTGCACGCATCTTCCGATCGCATGCAATTCCGCTTGGAAAATGCTTGGTGACTTGCCCATAGGCTTCGAGTATCTGGTTCGTGGCCCGAATACTCCTGATCCAGTTCCCTCAGCTGTTTTGGAACCGTCTGTTTACCATTTGATGGTGTTTGCTTTCAGGGATTGGAGAGATTCTATGTTCCATTCGTTTTTCGTGCTTAGTTCGATGGAAAAAAGTTTCTCGAAGCTATATTTCTTGATAGTTTCATCTTTTGGTAGATCCATAAGGTGTGAACAGTTTGGAAGAGGAAAAGCTCTATCAGAATGCGATTTTCCTTGAATACCGATCTTCTCCAGTCTGAGGTGTGATCCACTTGCAACCCGCTTCAGTATTATGTGAAGTGGTGTGAGGTCGACTATGACCTCTAGTGCCGTAATTGGACGATCTCATTGCTCCTGTTATACAGAGACACGCAAGTCTTTGCACATTTCCTAGGGTTTTCCTAGCTGTTACTAGCTCGGTTCGGCTGTGCCAAGCTACTGCTCCGTAGGTGATGATGGGTCTCACTATCATGGTGTAAATCCATCGCATATTGATGGGTTACAGCCCCACGTTTTACCCGCGATATTTTTGCAGACCATGAGTGCCGAAATTGCTTTGTTTTTTATGTTTTCCACGTGTCGATTCCAGAGAAGTTTAGAGTCTAGGGTTATTCCTAGGAATTTTACTTCTTACTTCCAATTGAGTTTGCTTCCATTGAGGTAAATGTTTCTCAGATTTGGGAGTTTTATTTTTCTTGTGAATGTTACCAGCGTGATTTTCGCTGAGTTTAGATTCAACCCCACTGACTGACACCATTCCTTCGTGGTTTGAAGTGCTTTTTCTATAAGGTCACAGAGTATTCCTTCGAATTTGCCTCTGGCCATAATGACGATGTCGTCGGCATATCCAAAGCAGGTGAATCCCTGGTAGGTCAGTACGCCAAGGAGATCATCAACCACTAGACGCCACATCAAGGGTGATAGTACCCCTCCTTGTGGACATCCTCTAGTTGTGTTGACTTGTATGGTTTGCTCACCTGCGTCAGATTCTGCAGTTCTGGTTGCAAGCATTTCGCACATCCAGGTGGATGTTGTTTTGTCTACTCCTTTCCTGACGAGTGCATTCTTAATTGATTCATGAGAGGTGTTATCAAATGCCCCCTCTATCCTCTATGTCTAAGAAAGCACAGACACCTTATTTTGCAGTGTGTTCTGGATGCTATCAGAGAGTTCAAATAAAGCGGTTTCTGTTGATCGTCCCGCTCTGTAAGCATGTTGCCGAAGATGTAGTGGCGTTTTTTCCAGAACACTTGTTCTGATGTAGTTATCTACAACTTTCTCTGGTGTTTTCAGTAAGAACGACGTAAGGCATATAGGTCTGAAAGACTTCGGTAGTGTGGCGTCCTTTTTCCCTACCTTTGGGATGAAGGTTACCTTGGCTCTTCTCCATTGAGTTGGCAAATACCCGGTCGCTAAACTGAATCTGATCAGTTTCATCAAATACGGCATAATTTCATTTTGTCCTTTTTGCAGCAGGGCTGGAAAGATGCCGTCAACTCCAGGCGACTTAAATGTTTGGAATGTGTTGATCGCCTAAATAAGCCGCTCGGGAGTGCGAAGGTTCTTGGCAACCTCCCAGTTTTCTTGCCTGGTTTTCTTGGGTTGACCTTTGCTATCTCTAGTACTATTAATTGTACTTCCTGGAAAGTGAGTTTCCAGCAATAGAACAGCTCGTTCTTGCTCATTTTCTGTGTAGCTACCGTCTGGTTTCTTAAGTATCAGTGGTCCTTGCGTCCTGCCTTTTGCCAGGGTTTTATATAGTCTGGCTGTTAGTGGATTTACATAGATCTATGTAAATCTATTTTTATACATCCAATTTTTGAATTTGCCGCCATTCAGTAAATTTTTTTCAGATTCAGTACAATTTCTGTTCATATAAAGTGTGTTTTATCATTGTAATCGGAATAAGATATTCATTCTATCAAACAAATAGGTATATAATATAGGGTGTTGAATTTAAAAAATATAATGTAGGCACATATGCCAGAAAATTGATAGTGATTTCTTCTAGATGTGACTGGAAAAAAAAACTTGACTACTAACCCTAAATTTTGTTTTTTTGTTGTCCTTGATATCTTTAAAAACAAAAAAGTTACAGCGTCATGTGTCATGTTATCAAGATAAATTGAACGCACTGAGGTCTGTTCTGAAATACGAGACCATCTTCGTACATTTAGTACATTTTAATAAAAAAGCTGTGCAGCCATATTTCAAAAACCAAGTCAAATTGAGGTTTTTCATTTAGGGGTTTTAGTAATGTTGGGACGCTGATCTAATTACAAGAAAAATAAAGAGGGACTTTCATTTAAAAAAAAATAAGTTACCTACATACGGTATCTTAGAAATGGTAGTCTTGGCAACATTACAGATACCACCATTGAATCGGGCATTCCTAAAAACCCCCATGTACGAAATATTGTACATTTTTCTTAAGCGCGTTCTGAAATATTAGGCCGGTTCCATACATAACCACAACCCTGTATGTATAGTGTGTGTTTTGTAAATTTAATGTTAAAATATCATCAAGTAATCTGGTAAAATGTGAGGGAGTTCTTGATTCCAAAGCCAGAACTATAGCAAAGAATATTGCTTTTATGTACTATCCGATGTATAGTCGCCACGTGTGCAGGGGCGTCGCGTCGAGGGGGGGTTATGGGGGTAATTACCCCCCCAGGATCGAGTTATCAAGAGAAAAATCACGATGCCCAAAAGAAAATACAAAATATATTGAAGAAAATACATTTTTGTTTTGTTTTTTCTCACAAAGGAAATAATTGTTCTTGACATTTGCAAAAAATACATGATTTGTGATGTTTTTTTGACGTTTAGAGAAAAAATACGTTTATACTTTCGCATTTTCCACGAAAGCTCCCTTGGGTGCTCCGCACCCGTGAGAGGTTGCTCATGGGTGCACCTGCCCCGATGCCCCCATGTAGTCGGTGCCAGTGGGCGGATAACGTTTTTCCTAGAGTCCGGCTGTATATATATTTAAATTATGTGTACTTTGTCTGCAGAGTCTGCATATAGAAAGATTTACCTACGAGACTCTCGCACGAGTCACGTGAAGTCTCGCACGAGACTCGAGATGAGACCAATAAAATTCTCGCCTCGTTTTGTCCGAGTATCGTCTCGAGTCTTGTCCCGGAAACGAGACGAGAACATGCGAGACTTTCGAAAAGAAGACTCTTGTGGGCACCACTGGCACTACCATAAAGAAATGACGGCTGATGTCTCTGAAGACTACTTTTCTGAAATGATAACCTCAATTCCTTAAGGTTCCGTCATTGTCATGGACAACTCCAGGTATCATTTCTAGAAGAAAACTTACCCTGACGTTCCTGGCGGAAGGAAGACATTCTAAATTGGTCAAATGGAAAAATAATACCCTATAAAAATGATAATTAAAAAAAGAGGCTCTGAAAAAAGATACAAAACAAAAATCACATTTCAAAAGACATAATGTTGATGAAATAACTAAGGAACAGGATGTAATTATACTTCGCTGGCCATTCTACCGTTGCGAATTAAATCCGTTTGAACTGATATGGTTTGGGTTCGTGTAAAGGGAAGAAGAAATAATACCACCTTCAAATTACAAAATGTACGAGGAGAACTGTTAACAACGTCATTCCATCACGTAACTGTAAAAAACTGGAGAAATGCTGGGAATCATGTAATAAAGGAAGAACCAAACATGTGGAACCTTGACGACCTCTTGGAAAAGAGATATTTTCTTTATTTATGGAAGGAGTGAATTGTGAATTATTAATTTATGACATAAAGTAAGGAGCCCCTTACCTGGACGGGTGTTGGTAATTTGGTCACTGAATCGTCTGGGTAGCTGTGATATAATAACTATAAATAAATAAAATGGGTAAATAATTACATTCCAAGTAAAATCCGATTTGACGAATGCGTCGTAGGTAGTTGTTGGTATTGATTCAAATGAATAGGTAGGTATCTTCCGTCAATAAGGTAGGTGGGTAGGTACGCAGTGCTTCGAAGTGAAATTTGTAAGGCCACACTGTGGGTTGATACGTTTGTAGAAAAAAGTTATTATTAGTAAAAAGAATTTTAGTGGACCTGCGTGAAATCCGTAATAACATCGTTTGAGTAACTTTCAATGCAAGTTTTACTTTTTTTTTAGTTAGTGATTCTCAGCAGCTTCCACATGTTTCAAAACGAAAAGCATCTATGAAATTATCGAGCACTGCTCTAAAGTCAGCATATAGCAAACGCAAGTCAAATACTTTAGTAAATAGTATTTCAAAAGGAAGCATCAGAAGTGTGTCAGAATCGTTTTCGGAGCTAAGCCTGCCCATGCCAAATATTTTGCCGGAAAAACAAGAACTTTGGGATATATTTTCGCTTTCTCCTTCTTACCAAGAAAAAGTTGAAAGATATAAATTAAACGCCAATGAAGCTGAAATTAGTTTCGATAATTACCAGAACGTAGTTCTGAAATTGAGACATTATCATGAAGATGTTAGAGCACGGAAAACCGATTTAATACTGGTAGGAGATAAAATTAATAAGGTAACTATGAATAATCGACAACAACTTTACAACTTCAGGCAAAGATTATGCCTACATTTATGAAAAAAGGCGAATTCGACAGCGAAGGTAATTTATTGACAACTACTGAAGAATTGTGCAAAGAACGATTTATTGAAGCTGAAGAAGATTTTTTGCAGCAAAAGGATGTAGTACAAAAAGAAAAAAGAATATATGATAGATATTTTGCAAATCAAAAAAATATTGTCGACGAAATTGAGGAAGAATTTGATAAATTTTGTAATAAAAATTATAAAGCTCCGTCTCCAACTCCAGAATTTGAAGATGTTAGTAAGCAGACACAAAACTAAAATAAGACAATAATAGTTTTTTTTTTTCATAGAGCGGATCGATATCTGACGTCAAGCTAGAAGAAAAACCAGCAAAAACAACTTTGGAGCAAGAAGTAAGAGGAAAAATCCCGTCAATCCCGAGTGCAAAGATAGTAACTGACTTACAAAAACTAATGAACTATGAGCGAAAGAAGAGACAAACATTATTAGCAAAAAAGAAAGCTGAATGGAAGAATTTTTAATAAAACCTATCTATATTTTTTTGATGATCAATAAAACCATATTTATACTGGATGTCTATTATTACGGTACTAAGTTTTTAGTTGAGAATTTCATACATCTGTCAAAACTGACATACCAACAATAAACTGAGATGTTTTGATTGTTGATTTGAACCAATCAGATTTTGATTGCGTGATAATTTGCACTAGTGCAAGTTATTATGAAAATTTTTTGACAATTCTAACAGCCACACAAATCACCATTGAAATCACCCAATCATGTCAAAATTATACTGAAAATAGCCCTAGGGTTGTTTCCACTCTATGACATTTTTTCGGACATTGCTGTCAAAAAAATTTCTATCCGAATAACCCTCGAACATTGATAAATGCTCAAAAATTTTATAACAACTTTCTCAAGCAACAAGCTTTCGAAATCTGTTATAAATTTTTTTCGGACAATTATCAATGTCCTTGGGCTATTACTACTGATAATTGCGCAGTAACTGGTGTTTTGACATTTTTTGACAGAAAATTTAAATTTTTGATTCATGAAATTCTCTCATAAAATACAACTCAACAACAAGTTGTCGAAATTGTTTATAATTCGCTCCGAATATTCTCTCAAATTATAATAATCAACCATCCAAGGACCCTTTTTTACAAGCTTTTATTTAGCTTCACATGTTCTGTCTAACTATCTAACTATCAAATCCTGTGAAGCGTTTTTGACACACTTCCCATTATCCGATTTGGATGAAATTTGGTACACACATAGTGGTCCCATGACAATACAACATTAAGAAAAAAATATCCTCCCACCCCTACCCCCACCCCCTTCTATAGAAAAATTTGTTTTTGACACACTTCCCATTATTCGATTTGGATGAAATATATAGTGATCCGATGACAATACAATATTAAGAAAAAAATATCCTCCTACCCCTACCCCCACCCCCTTTTATAGAAAAATGTGTTTTTGACACACTTCCCGTTATCCGATTTGGATAAAATTTGGTATACACATAGTGGTCCGATGATAATACAACAATAAGAAAAAAATCTCCTCCCACCCCTACCCCCACCCCCTTCCATAGAAAAATTTGTTTTTGACACACTTCCCATTATTCGATTTGGATGAAATATATAGTGATCCGATGACAATACAATATTAAGAAAAAAATATCCTCCTACCCCTACCCCCACCCCCTTTTATAGAAAAATGTGTTTTTGACACACTTCCCGTTATCCGATTTGGATAAAATTTGGTATACACATAGTGGTCCGATGATAATACAACAATAAGAAAAAAATATCCTCCCACCCCTACCCCCACCCCCTTCCATAGAAAAATGCGTTTTTGACACACTTCCCATTATCCGATTTCGATGAAATTTGGTATACATACGGGTGTTTTTCAAAACCCGCTCACCCCTATAACTTTTTTATTTTTCCAGATAAACAAATGAAATTAAGTGTGTTTATTTATGACCCGGATGTGCATTATCTGACATATTTAATTTTTTACTATCACTTCCGGTTTGACCGGAAGTGACCCTAACTTTCTTATTTTAAATGAGACGCTATGTATATTTTTTCTCATTTTAATAGAAAACTACATTACGAGTACAATGACATCTCATTTGTCACTTTTTGACATTTCATCACCAAATTAATTAAATTTTTACTTTTAAATCTAGAGCACCATGAATAAGTCAAAATGCTTAATTTTGCTCCTAGGAACATGGGAAAATTTGTTTTGATCTTATTTTGTATTTAATATCCTCTACAGACTCATTTAAAGATAGTAGAAGCCCATTTTTATAATTATATCAGTTTTTTCAAATGGAAAGGGTATGGCTCATGAGCATGTTCCAAAAGAGCGTTTTCTAACGAGCAATTCAGTACCACACAATCGCTAGTTCATCACTCAAATTAAGAATTTTTCTAGCATTCTAAATATTTTTGGAAAATTTTAGTTCAATTTTTGAATAAATTAACGATTGTGTGGTACTGAATTGTTTGTTAGAAAATGCTCTCTCGAAATATGCTAATGACCCATACCCTTTCCATTTGAAAAAAATTGATATAATTCCAAAAATGCGCTGCTACTAACTTTAAATGAGCCTTTAGAGGATATAAAATTCAAAATAAGCTCAAAACAAATTTTCCCATGTTTCTGGGAGCAAAACTAAGCATTTTAACTTATTCATGGCGCTCTAGATTAGAAAGTAAAAATTTAAATAATTTGGAGGTGAATTGTCAAAAAGTGACAAATGAGGTGTCATTGTACTCGTAATGTAGTTTTCTATTGAAATGAGGAAAAATTTACCTGGCTTCTCATTTAAAATAAGGAAGTTTGTTCTGGTCAAACCGGAAGTATTAGTAAAAAATTGAATACGTCAAATAATGCACATCCGGGTCATAAATAAACACACCAAATTTCATTTGCTTATTGGAAAAAATAAAAAAGTTATAGGGGTGAGCGGGTTTTGAAAAACACCCGGTATAGTGGTCCGATGACAATACAACATTAAGAAAAAAATGTCTGGTACCTTTGTATTTTTATGCTAGTGATATTTAATTGATGAGTCGGCCATCGCTTTCATTATTATGATAATATCAGAATGCTGGAATAGTACATTAAAATACAAGTTTCATAAGACGACATTTTATCGCACGAGCCCTATATTAGAAAACGAGCCGGAGGCGAGTTTTCTAAAGGGCGAGTGCCATAAAATGTGTTATGAAACGAATATTTTATACTATTTTTTCTATTTTGGTATTGTTTAATTGAAAAAAACAAACTTTTCTTGGAAATTTTATTCTCATATTTCCTGATTTCATATGTTTAGGTTGGTAACACTCAAAGGTAACACTAGATGCCAAATATAGAAATCTTCTATTATAAAATCACGAATGACAGTTCGTTGGCCATCAGTCAGCCAGTGTTACCAACCTCCGATAAGTAAAAAAGGAGTGTCACAAAGAGCTTCTTTTCGAAACTACTTTTAGTGTCGAAAAGACATCGATATGACACCAAAATAGAAAAAATTATTTTTTAATTCTTAATGCATTTTATAAAAGCTTGTGATTTAAAAATAGTACATTAAAATACAAGTTTCATAAGACGTCATTTTATCGCACGAGCCCTATATTAGAAAACGAGCCGGAGGCGAGTTTTCTAAAGGGCGAGTGCGATAAAATGTCTTATGAAACGAATATTTTATACTATTTTTTCTATTTTGGTATTGTTTAATAAAAAAAAAAAAATTTCTTGGAAATTTCCCTTGTGCAAATTACACTAGAAATTTTGCATACAAATTGTCAAAATTAATAAGTGGAAATTTTTGGAAATATCCCGGTGTGCAAAACCACATAATGGAAGATAAATAACTTGATAATTAGTGGACTGTATAATTAGGTGGACTGGATGATCGACTGGATAGGGAACTAAAACACACGCGCTTTTCACTGACACTATATTTACAACAATTTACACAATATTTACACTATTTACAATTACTACTACAAGATGACAAGAAGCCAGAGCTTGCTTAGATGCCCAACAGGGCAGAGCTAGATTATAAAATTTATTAAAATGTGAAAAGGTTTCTGGATGCTTGTTAACGTGGACAAGCTCCAAGCTACACTGCTGCAATGACAAAAATGGCGCGCAATATATTGACAGACATGACAAAATAGACATGACGACAACGCGTGTTGCAAACTTTATATGTATAAAAATATTTTGCCATCAAAAAGAGATAGCATGATTGTTGGAACATGTTTCCAACATGCTGGGGGGCCTAGAGTTTCACATGAAACCAAGGTAAAATTTTCCAGCAAAAAAAAAATAAAAAAATTAAAGAGAAAGTAAGCAACCCTTTTTTTAAAAAAAGGTATGATTTCAATGATGATCCAGTAAACGAAAACTTAACTAACAATTAAAGCTAAAAACATTTCTGGAACACATAGTATGACATTATGTATGTATATACGAGTATAGCTAATTGAATATAAATATAAATCTAAATGTTTTACAAATATATGTACAGAATTTTGTGAATAATTTTCAAAAATATTATTAACAATTATTGTCATCAATCGGTAACACTGCAATCTTGGTAACCGATCTGAGATAAATACCTTTTTTGGTTTTCACTTCGACAACCCTTACTTTGCCGTCCTTTCCAGGTATTGCTTTAACTATTCTTGCCATTGGCCACTTATAAGAAGGTACATTATCCTCTTTTAAAATGACTAACAAGCCCTCCCTAAGGTTAGGCATCTCATCACGCCATTTTGGCCTATTTTGGAGTTGCGTTAGATAGTCGTGATACCACTTTTTCCAAAAATGCTGCTGCATCTGGACACACAATTTCCAAAACTTAAGTCGACCTTGGGGAATTTCCGTCAAATCAGGGTCAGGAAAGCTTGTGATAGGCGCACCTATCAAAAAATGACCAGGGGTCAAATAGTCCAAATCTGAAGGATCTTGTGACAAGGCTACAAGTGGTCGGGAATTTAAAATTCCTTCTACTTGGACAATAAGAGTATTAAATTGTTCATAGGTAAGCTCATTGCTAACTATGACTCGCTTGATGTGAAATTTTGCCGATTTTACTCCAGCTTCCCTTATAACGGGGTGATGCGCCATGAAATAAATCGAACCATTAGTTAACTCCTCTACAGGGTAATTGACAATTTTGGCATGATTTAAATTCAAATAATCATCCATGAAACTCTTATATTGTGAGAAAAGATCAGGATTAACTCTAAATCTTTTTTCCAGGTTTTCAAAGCGCTTTATAGCCACTGAAAATGAATCCCCCAAATTTATGTCAGTTTGTTTTAGTGGCAATTTCACCTGATATTGGTTATTTATTATTTCAAGAGAATTTTGAAAACAAGACTCGCAAGCTTCTTGCTCGCTGGGATATTCTGGAAATATCTCAGGGACTTTCTCAGTTTCCCAAAATTGAGACATGGTTTTTTCAAGATCTGAATAGGTCGCGTGAAACGCAAAAAAATTGCATGTGACATTTGCACAAGCAGAAATTGCACCGCTTACAATATAACCGAATAGGGTGTTTTGAAAATATATATTGTTGCATTTAAGCTTCTCCGAGAGAAAAATTTCAAACGCCACATTTGCACCCAATAAAAAATCAATCGGTCCCGAGCGGTAAAAACTGTCATCAGACAAATGAATATTCCGAGGCGTTTCAAACTCTGAAATATCAAAACTTACATTAGGCAAATTGCTTGTAATAGTGTCAACAAGCGCACACTTTATGTTTTTTGAATAATCAAAAACCAAAGATTCAATATTTAAATTTATTGATTTATTAATTTTAGTTTTAGTCTCCGATATGCCAGTGATATTCAAAGAACTATTAAAGGCTTTTAATCCTAGCTTTTCAACTAAACTGTTTGTTACTAAACAAATCTGAGAGCCGGTGTCAACCAGACCTCGGGCGTAAATATATTTGCCTTTATTAGATTTAATTTTTACTTTTAAGGTAGGTAAAAGTACAGATTCTTGCTGTGAGGCATTGGAATACATGACTCTGCGTTCAGTAGGAAAATTATTATTTTCACATTGCTTGTCCAAATGCAGCAGGGTATTGTGTTCCTTTTGACACATACCACACCGAAACAACATTTTACACTTTCCAGAATGAATATTCAAACATAATTTACAAAAATTCTGTCTGTCGACAAAAGATATACGATCCTTTACTAGTACGGATTTGAACTTTTTACAATTATACAGTTTATGTCCAGATATTGAACAAAAGGGACATTTTACATTGGTTTGTTTTGTTAATAAACCGTAAACCTTTTCTTTAGTTTTATGCTCTGGGGTACTACTAGTTGCCTCTAAGGCTGTAGCTCTATTTTCTAAATAGGCCAAGAATTCATCCAAAGTCGGCAATTTGGAACTATCACGATCTATTTGATAGGCTCTGTTGGTAAATTGGTCAACTTTTCTACTTAAAATACAAATCATCACCATGTCCCAGTTGTCAACAGGCTGGGCTAGGTTTTTGAGAGCTCCAATTTGCTGCTTGATGCGACTTACAAAATCTCTAAGTGCATGAGCTGTACCTTTTTGTATGGCAGGAATATCCAAAATAGAAAAAATATGTGAATTTATGATCATAGTTTCATTATTAAATCTGTTATTTAAAATATCTATGGCACCTTGATATGAAGAATTTATTAGTGGCAGATTATCAATTAAGCTTAAAGCCTCACCCTTCAAATAATTTCTCAAATAAAAGAGCTTTTCAACATCTTTTAACTGTTGATTTTTATCGATGACAGCATTAAATATATCGATAAAAGATTTGAAATTGGTTAAATTTTTTCCATCAAAGGTAGGTATCTCGATTGGGGGCAATTTAGCAGCAGAAATAAAATTATTACTTTGAGTAGGTGGAATTGAAACCGATTGAGCAATATTAGTTGCTAAATTACTAGTATTAGCTGGTCCTGGTAAATTAGATTTAGGTAAACAATTTTTAATACTTACAATGACATCATAAAAAAGAGTTTCTACATCATCAATTGAATCATCATAGTTACCATCAAGGCACAGAATTTCAACTTGAATGTCTTTAAGCTTTTGAAAACTGTCCTGCAATATTTCCTTCCGAACTAAAAATTGGTCGGTTTTATACTCACTGTCAGGATCAGATTTGTGATCGGAAATATAACGACTTATTCTAACCATGGAGTCGATTGCTTGCTTTTTCTTTGACAATAATTTATCAATTTGCTTTTTGGTAGCCATATTTACAAAGTTTACAATCAAAAAAATAAGAAAATATCAAAAGAAATCTATAAACAAAATTTAAAATTACCTAATAAATTAGATTTTTTTTTTTAAAAACTACTTAACAAAACGAAAAACGGATAATTGTTCATCCTTTAAATAAATAATGAAAAAATAGCAATAATTAATGCGAAAAATTCAGTTTTTCAAAAATAATGCAAATTCACTCAAATTCACTGCAAAAATCCAAAATACACAAACAACAAACAACAAAACGTAAACAAATGTTTGACATTTAATTTGAGGTTAAGCTGTCGGGGTGGTGAACTCTCACTTTCATGTTCGTTGCTCCGGGGCTGTACTTCATTGCACCAAGCAAGGATACTGCACCCGGGGTGACTTGGGTTGAACCAGACGAGAAAAAGAAGCACCCTTTTGAATTTGACAAGTGAAGTTTGTTTGCTCCGCCCCACTCTACTTACGCACTTCCGGTTCCGGCGGAAACCTTCGCTGGTGGCACGTGGAACCCAACGTTGTTTGAGACACGTGCAGACTGCACAGTGGATGATTGATTTTTTGCATCACATGGCGCCAAAAATCACGATGGAACAATCAATAACCACTAAAAAGGCACTTTTTGAGGGTTTTTAAAGCACTTTTAGGTTCCGAACTATCCAGTATCCGGCTCGAACTGGCCAAAATTATGTGCAAAACCACATAATGGAAGATAAATAACTTGATAATTAGTGGACTGTATAATTAGGTGGACTGGATGATCGACTGGATAGGGAACTAAAACACACGCGCTTTTCACTGACACTATATTTACAACAATTTACACAATATTTACACTATTTACAATTACTACTACAAGATGACAAGAAGCCAGAGCTTGCTTAGATGCCCAACAGGGCAGAGCTAGATTATAAAATTTATTAAAATGTGAAAAGGTTTCTGGATGCTTGTTAACGTGGACAAGCTCCAAGCTACACTGCTGCAATGACAAAAATGGCGCGCAATATATTGACAGACATGACAAAATAGACATGACGACAACGCTGCAGTGTTGCAAACTTTATATGTATAAAAATATTTTGCCATCAAAAAGAGATAGCATGATTGTTGGAACATGTTTCCAACACCCGGGGAAAATTTCCAGAATTGTCATTTTTGACATTGATGCCCGCTTTTCCATTTAAAACGTATTGATGTCAAAAATCTGTCAAAGTGTATATTTTTGACAAACGCAATTTAAATGGGAAAGATCAATAACAATCAACAACTATAAAAGAATTCGACACAACGTAGTAAATAAACTTCAAACTCGGGAAATTTCCTATCAAAATATAACACGTGCATAAAATATTTCCTAAGGGAAATTTTGAAAAATTTCGTCTTCAGCCAATTTTTTTGAACAAAACCATTCGTGTATAGTTCGATGGCCATCAGTCAGCCAGTGTTACCAACCTCCGATAAGTAAAAAAGGAGTGTCACAAAGAGCTTCTTTTCGAAACTACTTTTAGTGTCGAAAAGACTTCGATATGACACCAAAATAGAAAAAAAATTTTACCAATTAATTTTACAATGTTATATACCCGTTTGATGGAATGCAGAAAGAAGATGCAGTTTCACCGCTCCAGCAAAAGACACAGGCCTAGTTACGCCTAGAATGCCCCCTGGTAGTTTATTGTAGGATCCTAAAACGCGACTGATAATGCTGCTCTTGCCTATATTGGTTCTTGATTTTGGAACATGCATTTGACTACAGGATCTTGTCATATGATTATGTAAATCGGAGTTTCTTTTTGGTTCAATTTTTATTTTAATTTGTTGTTGTAGTGTGCTATAAAATAGCACACTAGTGTATTATAGTGAAATTATTTAAACAGTGTATGCACGTGATCAATGACGTCGAAATTATTGCCAATTGCAGTTTGTGAGAAATTAAAATTCGTTTCAAGCTGAGAGCTCATTCTCCTTTTTATTTAACCTTAGTTAAAAAAAGACAGAACACTGTTGGCATTTAACCGAATCGGCCGATAAAATGACATTCAGTTTGGCACTCATGGGTTATGTTGCCAAATATTGCTGCAAATCTGCGGTTACTGATTTTAATAATTTGAAATTATTTCTATTTGTGTATCTATAAAATGCCAAAGTCATTGAATAGTCAGAGTCAGAAACTCGTTGTGTCTCTAATTAGTTTCTTTGAACAGGAACGAGATAATGGGGGCCCCTTTTTGCCATTAAATAGCGTTAGAGAGGTGAAGTATATTGATACTATCAAATATAAATCTTCTGGGGCTTTAATTGGGAATATTTTCCCAGCGTGTTGCAGCTGCACTGAATATTGGCGTAACCACTGTGAGTAAAATCCAATGTAAAATCTCTCAAAAAGTTAGGGATAATTTAACGTTAAATTCACCAGAGAAAAAAACGTCCACCGTCCACATAAGAAGCGGGTTACGAATCATGATCACCTTGATGTTAGCTCTATTCGCAACCAAATTTACGACGAAAAGTGAGTAGTTTTTTTAGATTGTGTTCATAATACACTATCTATACATATAAAAATCAATATTTGTTTGCTTTAGTGATAACAAATTTTACTAGACATGGTATGTCAAAGTAAAATGAAAGTTAAAAGCGGCAACATTGCGACGTGCTTATGTCATTAATTTTGATCACGTGCATACACTGTTTAATTAATTTCACTATATAAACCATAACCCACTATGAGGGTTATCGGTTATGGTTTATAACTCATTCTCTTATAAATTCAACGCAAAACGTCAGGAAATAAAAAATTATAAATTCTGCTTTAAAGAAGACTCAGGGCAAATTCTCATGGGCGTAAGTTGACATTTCTGGCGTAATCACGTGATAATATGAGCTTTGTTTTGGTTCGAAATTTGGGAACGGTTCTGGGATTGCGCAGAACTGCTTGTGCACAAAAAATAATAGAGGACTGTTCTAATACTAGTTCTGAACCGATTCGGAACAAAAAAACCAAAACACGCCGCAAATCACAAAATTCTAAAACAGTTCCTCCTGCAGAGCAAGTACTGAAAGAACCGTTCTAGAACAATCCCAGAATTGTTCCTAAATAGTTCTGGATAAACCAAAACACTGTCAACACAGTTCGATTACGATTCTGAAAAAACGAAAACGCGTTTTATAAAATGCGCATGTGCAGAATGATTCCGAACTAGTTCTGAGTGAAACCAAAATAAAGCTATGGTGTAATTTGATTTGATTGGTGAAATATCCAACATGGCGAATATTGTACCAATAAAATCCAACCATTTTATCACGTGATTACGCCAGAAATGTCAATTTACGCTCATGAGAATTCGCCCCCATTTCAGTCATTTCGAAAAAATACCTATTCCATAGCTGCTCGTGTTTGTGATTCATGAGTTGCTGGATAAGACATTGTATGCTACATAACACACTAATACCATAAATAATTATTATTTTAAATTTTATTTAGCTTTAATTTTAATATTTCAACTGTTCTTTGTTTTAAATAGGGTCGTTTCATGATTTTTTTTTATTTTTTCATTGAATTAGGCACATCAAAATCTATTCTTGGTTTTTTTCTCGCATTTTTTAGAATAATATTAAAGGAGATATTTCAATTTGAAATTTTACTATTATTCGTTATTTTTTAAACTGTAATGACGTCACAAGACGCGCTTGCGCACTGTATTTCTAAATTTAAGTTTGCATCACTGACAAAATTTCCTAGTTGTCTAGTTGGCTGCAATGCTACTGGTCCATCTCCTGTCTTCTTTTAGAGGTTATGTCAGTTATTTTGTTTATTTTGATTCGCCTGTCTAGTCTGGTTGATTTATAAAATAAAAAATAAATACTTATTTCACCCGTTTATTTGGTCGGTTTATGTATGTAGATGGATAGTGGATTTATTAAAGCCTCCAGCGAAAATTTACCTGAACTAAATTATGTGATGTTGCAAGAGTTTTTTGCCAAAAATACGGATCATTTAAGTGCAGAAATAAGAGGAGTCAAAACCGAGGTCAAAACCTAAAGGTGGGTAGTGAAATATTGGCATAATTATTGTATTGGTTTAGCTTTGGCCCATCATTATATTACATTTTTAGTAGCAGGGTAACAGTTTTATAGTTTCATATATTTTTAGGTCAGCGAGAGTTATGGTGGCAATGCTATTGGCTATGTGCATTAATGTGCAGTTGAAAAGAGACAGCAGAATATCCTCTGTTAGGAGCATCGCCAGATGGAATAAGCAAAGAATTTGTGATTGAAGTTTAATGTCCTAGCAAGAAGGAGACTGTGAAAAACTACATTAAGGAAAATGGAAATATATTGACGAAATACATGTGCCAACTTCAGTCATCAGTTACAAATGTTATTACAAAAAGGAGTTTTGTGTGGCAAGTCCAGAATTTGGAGAGGATAATGAAGTGACAATTTTTGAATTAGACTTAAACATTTTAGGGTTTATTAAAGTAATTATTGAATCAGCTGAAGAATTTTGGAAGAAAAATGTATTTTTTTTATTGATAACCTATTTTACTTACTTAAAGTACTCCTCAGCGTGTTTAAATCCAACATTCAAAAACGCGCGTGTTTTAAAGTAACCCATGACAACATCAACAACCCAATTAAAGCCTATTTCTCATAACTGCGAAATTCGTTTTTTTTTGTCATTGCTCCGACAATTTGACGTTTGAATCACGCATTTAACATCAAATTGTCGAAGCAATGTCAAAAAAGAGCGAATTTCGCTGTTATGAGTACTAGGCTTAAAAAAGGTAAAGTCTAAATTTCAACTTTTTAATTATCGATTTGTCAAGAGTAGGTACTTGTAGATAACGTCAAATAAAATATAACAAGCACGAATTTAGCATTCTACAATTATTAGTAATTTATGATTTGAACGTATAGGTACCAATAAAAAAAAATAGTGTAAAGTATTCGTGGATAACTGGTCTTTAAAACACTTGCTCTATTTCGAGCACTCCGGCTGCGCCGTCGTGCTCGAAAAATCGCGCGTGTTTTAAAGACCTTAATATCCACTTATACTTTAATATACTATTTCAGTCATTTTGAATAAAAATATATGATTGATTTGGGAGTCTGGTAGTTTTCTTCTTTACATTATTTATGCATTAAAAGTACCCTTTTAATCCCCAGGATTAAATTTCACTTTATTTCCCAAGGGATTAACTTTTTACTTCATTTCCCGTGGAGTAATTGGAACGGGGAGTAAAAGGGTACTCCAAAGTTGAGGGAATAAGAAACTTTAGTCCTGAGATGTATACACTATTTTATGTACTTTAGTGGGATCAAAAGTATCCTTTTAATTTTTAATCCCTAAAGTGCATATGATAGTGTATACACTTCAGGACTAAAGTGTTTTTTAATCCCTCAACAAATTATAGCCCTCACTTGGGGATTAAAAGTACCACTTTAGTCTCTAGGTGTATAATGTACTATTTTGGCAGTAAAAAAAAGTAATAGGTATTTTTTTTATACAATATATTCAACATAGTTATTTTTGTATCTAGTGCGCGAAATGCTACTTTGGTGATCGAGATCTGTTTTTTTAACGAGGCGTAGCCGAGTTAAAAAAATAGTCGAGATCACCAAAGTATTTCGCGCTCGAGTTGCAAACAAGATTTTTTCTACAACTCCATTTAAATATCGATCATTCGAAGCTAAAATTGCATTTTCAAATAAAAGTAGGTAAATTTAAATTATTTTTGGTTTCCTGACAGGTATGTGTCACCATGACACCCAGTGTGCGAACTAGTTATTTCGCGCACACAGCTTCTTCACAAACTCGGATTCTGCCTAAATTAATATGTGGAACCACTTTTTTCTTCATAAGTAATTTGCAGTTTGTCATCCTAAACTGCATCTAGTTATCACAATCTTGTTCCATCTATAAACATAATATAATGTTCATATTTTTGAAATAATGTAAAGCAGAAAATAGGTGTTTATAAAATGAAATTTGGCAACTAAGTTTACTTACATTAAAATGATCTTCGCAGCAATAAATTCCACCAGAAATACTAGACAATACATTAACTCTTTCCACAGCTAAACACCAACTTCTTCTTTTTGTTCATTTTTGGGGACAGCTATAAAGATTTTCTTCGAATTTAGATTACTGTTATTACAAGAAGGAACAAAACATTTACGAAAATCCATAGCCAAATAGTGAACAGTAGGTAGGATTTAGGTGGGTACACTGAAACTAAAATGCATGCTCTATAGCATCAAATAATGAGAAACAATGACTTACCTTGAATTTATTACACGTTTCTTTTAAATATTTTTCTTGAAACCTCGGAAAAACCGTTGAAAAACTTAAAAAATAATGAAAATATAACAAAGATCAACGACATTCCAAAATAATAACAAAACAACATAACCTCACAAAATTGCATATGTTGATGGATTTGTATACAACTGCTTTGCGCATGCCCGCCTAGTGACGTCATGGGAGAAAGAGACCATCAATTCGACAAGGACAAAAAATGTTTAAATTTTAAATTAATTTGAATAATCCAGGAAACAATTTTCAATAAAACCAATATGACATGGCCAAGTTTTAGGCCTCACTATATCGAAAAATAATGGTCAGTATAATTTTAATAACAGGAGGTAACGACCCTATTAATAGTTTTATTTGTCACTCATTTGTAAAACGTCACAAGTCAAAACATAACCAGCGAAAATTGATTTTTACGAGCTACTGGCTCTACTGACTTGTAAAATTGACAGCTAAACTGTAATAGTATATTACATACCGAGGTGGGAAGTGTTTCATTACTGTCGAGAGATTAGTTAGTTAACTGAGACGCGAAGCGTCGAAGTTAACTATAATCTCGAGACAGGAATGAAACTTCCTACCGAGGTTTGTATACTATTTTATTTACAACAATTACAACCCTCATAATTTCGACTAAATACTAAAAAAAAATTTAAAAATTTGTTGACTAGTTCTGACTCATCTAAAAAAACGTTTGACATTCAGGACTCGTCTTAAACATTTTAGGAAATGAGAACTTACTTTCCACCCGGGTGGAAAGTGAGCACTTTCCACCCGGGACCACTTTCCACCCGGGTGGAAAGTGAAATTCAAAAAAGTGTCGCTTTCAAACTTTTGAAAAGTCAGAAATGTCAACATTACGTATGCGGTTGTAAATAAAAACTTTTTACAAGTCAGTAGAATTATTTATTTTTGAAAAATCGGTTTTATCACAAGAATAATTGCTTGTAGGTACCTTCTGGGAGACTTTTCTGGTGATAAACTGTTGGCTACGACTGCAGCTTCATTAATAATATCTTGTAATAAATTCATTTCTGGAAAAAAATTGCAAAATGGAAATCTGTCAAAAAACCTATTTATAACTAGAAACAACGTCTTAACAACGTATCATTCTCATAGTTATACCAACTACCAAAACTTCTGTGAGAAAAAATCAAGGAAAAACATATAAATTTCAAATTTTTGTTATGTATGGATTTTTTATTTGTCCCTATATCTTTTACAAATGAGTAACAAATAAATTATTGTACATTATACGCCAGGTAGCAGTTTTTACTGGCTCTTGAAGGTGACAAGCTCGCCTGGCGGCTCGCTAGTCATTTCCTTCAATCGCCAGTAAAAACTGTTTTACCTGGCTAATAATAAAATGAAGACAGGGTCTCCATCTATTTTCTGATCGCCACACTAAAAATTGCTACTAACAACCGTATAAACCCGTATTAAATTAGAGCAAATCGACTCGCAAAGGCATTCGCCACAATTGCGAGAATAGCTATTCTAGTTGCCAACCAGAAGTAAAGTCGGTTGGTACCGAAAAACATTGATATTAATTAGGTAACGGCCCAATTAAGGACCGTTTGAGAAGTGTTTTATCTCTGCAAGACCATCCGTGGACGCGTTTCGCTGTATCACAGCTCATCAGCACGGTTTAGGTCCCGCAGAGAGAAAACACAACCCATTTTTGGTTCCATCCCGGAACTGGGTTTAATACAAGTAAAATGAAGACAGGGTCTCCATCTATTTTCTGATCGGCACACTAAAAATTGCTACTAACAACCGTATAAACCAGTATTAAATTAGAGCAAATCGACTCGCAAAGGCATTCGCCACAATTGCGAGATAGGGATAACAAACTATCGATAGGAATATCGATACTATCGATAGTTTTTTAATTTTCGATAGTATCGATAGACCTGTACCAATATCGATAGTTCCAATGTAGCTAAAGGTAAATGAAAACATCTGTGTATTGAGGGAATTATAAAGAAATCTGTAGTTATTTTGAGAAATCTGTAATTATTTTTGGGGATAGACATGCTGTGCTGCCAATTTTTCGGTTAGGAGGAGTGACGAGTGACTTTGATGGTACTTTGATGGAGGTTGGAGGTTATTATGTTTATCGTAATTAATTACAAATTTGGTTACTTTGGTCAGTGCAAACTATCGATAGTACAATCGATAGTTACTATCGATGGGTAGGCTATTCTATCGATATCACTATCGATAGCTTTTTTTCGATAGTTTGTCAACCCTATTGCGAGAATAGCTATTCTAGTTGCCAACCAGAAGTAAAGTCGGTTGGTACCGAAAAACATTGATATTAATTAGGTAACGGCCCAATTAAGGACCGATTGAGAAGTGTTTTATCTCTGCAAGACCATCCGTGGACGCGTTTCGCTGTATCACAGCTCATCAGCACGGTTTAGGTCCCGCAGAGAGAAAACACAACCCATTTTTGGTTCCATCCCGGAACTGGGTTTAATACAAGTAAAATGAAGACAGGGTCTCCATCCGGACCTAAACCGTGCCGATGAGCTGTGATACAGCGAAACGCGTCCACGGATGGTCTTGCAGAGATAAAACACTTCTCAATCGGTCCTTAATTGGGCCGTTACCTAATTAATATCTGGCTAATAATGTAAAATACTATAACATACAGGGTTTCCCACGGTGGATGGCGTATTAGACGTTTATGGAGAACTAAAAAGCGGATCATTTTGAAAATTTGGCCACCGGGATAAACGACCATGATCTACACTTTAAAAATATTTTTGACCATACCGTGTTGCCGCTTCTACTCTAAACTAGTGGCAACATCACTGTTTTAAATGGGACACCCCGTATGTGATTGCATATTTGGATTCTACGTAAAATTCTGAGCAGATTTCATGTGATATACCCTATACCTAAGTTCAACTGTTTTGGAAATATTGACAGTTGAAAATTGACTTTTTGCAACTTTGACAGGCTGTAAAACCTGAACGGTTAATTTTAGAGGAAAACCTATTTTACATTCCTATCTCAGATTTTTATAAACTATCATTTGACACCAACTTTGAATTAAATCCATGATTAAAAATTTCAGTTAAATTTAATCTCCGGTTAAGTTCAAAGTTGGTGTCAAATGATAGTTTATCAAAATCTAAGATAGGAATGTGAAATCGGTTTTCCTCTAAAATTAGCCAATTAGGTTTTACAGCCTGTCAAAGTTGCAAAAAGTCAATTTTCAACTGTCTATATTTCCGTAACAGTTGAACTTAGGTATAGGGTATATCACATGAAATCTGCTCAGAATTTTTCGTAGAATCCAAATATGCAATCACATACAGGGTGTTCTATTTAAAATAGCGATGTTGCCACTAGTTTAGAGGAGAAGCGGCAACACCGCATGGTCAAAAATATTTTTAAAGTGTAGATCATGGTCGTTCATCCCGATTGCCAAATTTTCAAAATGATCTGCTTTTTAGTTCTCCATAAACGTCTAATACGCCATCCACCGTGGGACACCCTGTATAGTCTTACCGGTTGCAATAAATAAAGTAGGTACATTTTTTAAGTGCGAAATAGTTATTTTTGTATCTAGTGCGCGAAATGCTACTTTGGTGATCGAGATCTGATTTTTTTAACGAGGCACAGCCAAGTTAAAACCAGATGTCAAATTTTTGACATAACGCTTCCTAGACAAATAACTACCTAATTAATGATTGTCATTGTCATTTTAATAGATCTTGACATTTTTTCAGGTTTTATTATAATTTTTTTCCAATTTTTCAATTTTTCAATTTCAAAAATGTCCCAATGAAACCTATTGAGATTTTTGAGATTTTTTTTTTAATTTTTTTTTTTTTTTTTTTTGTATTATATAAAGCAAAATAAGCTCTAACCAATCAATGAAAAAAAAAAAGATGGCGTTTCCATTTAAAAAAAAGATCAATAACGTCATATCTTGAAGAGGAATTATTTTTTTTTCCTATATCTCTGCGTAACTTTTCCCTACACGTCTTCTTATACCTATTTCCAAAATTTCATCAAATTCCATCGAGCCGTTTTCTCAGAAAAATGCCAACACATACACACACATACATACATACACACACACACAGAGACGGAAATGTGCCACCATGCCAAAAAGGCTTAAAATGATCCAAAACGTCAAGATCTAATGAAATTTTGACATGGTCAAAATCGGGCTATCACCATAGCTTCCTATCTAGGAAGCTAAAAATAGTCGAGATCACCAAAGTATTTCGCGCCCGAGTTGCAAACAATATTTTTTCTACAACTCCATTTAAATATCGATCATTCGAAGCCAAAATTGCATTCTCAATCAAAGGTAGGTGAATTTTAATTATTTTCTGTTTCCTGGCAGGTATGTGTCACCATGACACCAGTGTGCGAACTAGCTATTTCGCGCACTAGTGTGCGAAATAGCTAGTTCGCGCACGGCGTCATGGGAACGTTAAAAAATCAATACCTGGGAAAAAAAGTGTCACTTCGCAAACGGTTATGAGTGTGCGAACATCATTTTTTGACAGTTGTAGAATGAGTGATATTTTAATAATAAGTTGATTGTCTGGCGTGGGTAGTTTGTTATACATACATTGTTGCCAGCATGCATAAGCTGCCATAAACTCAAGGAAACATTTAAGTGCAACGAAGGTGCAATATGTGCAGTAGAAATGTGTCTGATGACCAACAGAGGCGCTGTTGTGCGACATGTACAATTATTGGAAACATCGAGATTGCGTGGGTGTCACTCAAAAGGGCTATTTTCAAATAAGTTAGTCTGCGGATCTGCGAATCAGTGGATCTTTAATACTTGCAATGATTCTGAAAACGAACAAAAAATAACCTTAGCAGATATTATGAGAAAACTATTGAAGATGGAAGAAAGGATGGTTGATATGGAAAAAAATTTAATCCAGTTTTTGAAAAGTTAAAACAACAAGTAGTTATATTAATAAAAAATTGGAAACAGAGTTGCAGCATATTAAACACGAACTTGACAGAAGAGAGCAGAAAGAGTTGGCAAACAACATCATTATTTAACGTTCTTCTTCTTTTCGATATTTGACAAAATGGTCATAAGTTTTCCAGTAGCGTGCCATATAGGGAAAAGGGCATTCAGCTAACGACACCGTTGATGATGTAGGTATAACGGTGCAACACCAAACACCGTAAGCCTAGTTCTCATGGAGCGGAAAATCGCGTTGCGGGTGCGGAATATCGCTTTTCGTTCAAGACATAGATAGGTATTTAATTTTTGCCGATTCACATGAAGCGAGATTCCGCAAGCGGATTTTTAGTTACATTTAGGGTACTTATCTCTCATTATATTTTAGTGATTTTTATCAAATGTCGTCCCTTACATCTCACAGGTGACACTGGTGACACTAAAAAGTGATGGAGGATAAAAACTCGCGCAAGTTAAAGATAATTTCCCAAGTCAAAAATTTAATAACTATGTTGGCAACACAACCCTTTTCTACATAAATATTTTGAAAGCATTGACAATTTTACATTGTATTGCCAACATAATGTCATTTTGACTTTTATCTTTAAAAAAAACGCACTTTAACTATGTGGGCAACACAAGCCTTTTCTACATAAAAAAAATCAAAGATTGACAATTTTACATTGTATTGCCAACATAATGTCATTTTGACTTTTAACTTTAAAAAAAAAAACAGATTTTAACTTTTTTGCGATTTGGCAAAAAATTGACATTTTCCCGCTGCGGGACAAATTTTAAAAATTCCGCGTCCGCCACGCGATTTAAATTGTAGTTGCTGATTGACATTTGCAATCGCGTTGTCATCGCTGGATTAATTGACGTGCCTCGCAGAAATAGAAAAAGAGAGCTTAATTGTGATAAATACAAGTGGGAAAGTAATAAAAGATAACAAGCGCGCGCAACTCGTGGATGCAGTATAGTCAGATTGTATTGTTGCAGAACAAATGTAGACAATATGAATCGAACATTATAACCAGTGTTGCCAACTTGGTAAAATAATTACCAGATCTGGTAATATCGACCCCGGTTTTAGCAATGAAGATTTTCAAAATATATCTAGTAATATTTCTGGTAATTTGACACTTCATTCCAGCAAAATTCTGGTATTTTCGCATTAGCAATCAATAATCCATTTTTCTTGAATTTATGGCCGTTTGCACCGTCCATTTTGAGGGAGGTTTATCATTTAACGATAATGAACGCTTAAAAGTGACATTTTCACCTGTTAGAGTTTGACATTGGACATTTGAATGTGAAACCAATAGGAAAGAAATCCGCAAAAAAATCGCTATTTCGCGTCTATGGAGACTAGTCTAAAATAGTTATACCAAAAATTACTAATAAGTATACCTATTAGGGCCCGTTTATTTACTTTCTGATTTCTAACTGTCAGGTATGCAATCTGACCCACATAAAATCGAAATTTGTTATCCCATTGGTTGGCCAGTTATCCGCCGACCAATAGAATTATAGAATGGTGCACTTATCTTGCAGATGGTTACCAAGGAGCTTATCTGAAGATGAACAAACCGGGCCTAAGTATGTTTACCAATATCTGTAATGTTATGTTATACAGAATGGATTTTTTTTTACAATAATGTACCTATTTGCTTATAGGTATCCTGTGCATACCATACATTAGGTATGCAGTGTAATTTTATCTGAATGTTGTTCTTATTGCATTTTTATTTTAAACCTAACGGAAAAAAAAAAAAAAAAACTTAAAATAAATAATTGAAATCTAAAAATTTTAGCACAACTTTTGTTTAGCAACAAAAGACCTCGTAATATTCTGGTATTAGCAGGATTGAGAAAAATCTAGTAATATTCTGGTATTCCAACTTTTATAATCTGGTAAAATGGCCATTCATATAGTTGGCAACACTGATTATAACATTAAAGAAGTGAAATAGTTTCAAGTATTTTACAACGCCTTGAATCAGACAAAAGAAAAGCTTTAAAGTGTATGTTAACATCGTTTGTCCTTTTATTTTGATAAATGTTTCATCCTACAACATCGCACAATGAAATTGCAAAGGAATATGTCAAGCATAATCTAACATAACCTTAAACGACACTGCGGTGAGTTCAAGTAATATATAAAGTATTAGTTTGATCTTTGTCGAATTACACGTTGCAAAGAAAGGGGGAACGATCACTTCTGAACTCATCCCTGAATAGAAATAAAGAAATATGACGCAAGCCCGTAACAAACTTCACTTTCTTACCTGCTTGCAACAGGCTGCGCGCGCCGATTCTGACCTATCTTTTTCTACCTTGACTGTGTGCGCAACTCGTGGGTTGTAGGTGATCATCCAATGAGAAGCGAGTTTGTTACGGGCTTGCGTCATATTCTTATTCAGAATTAATCGTTCCTTCTTTCTGTGAAACGTGTAATTCAACAAAGAGCAAACTGATACTTTACGTATTACTTCTGAACTGAACCAGTGGCGCAGCCAAAAATTTTGTCTGGGGAGGGGGGCCATGCAAAATAATTATAAGAAAAAACACAGATCCACTTTCCTTTAAACTTTTTCTCTGATATGAGCAGTTTTTAGCTTTCGTCTACTTCATTATTTTTCCTGTTTTCTCTGAAGCCTCCCCCCCTGGCTGCGCCACAGTTCTGAACTCACTGCAGTGTTGTTCAAAAAGTTAGATTATACTTGACATATTCCTTTGCACTTTCATTGTGCGATGTTGTCGGATAAAACATTTATCAAAAAAAAAGTGCAAACGATGTTAACTACACTTTAAAACTCTTCTCTCGTCTGATTTAAAGCGTTGTAAAAAAATCACTTTTTTTGGTATAATGTTCGATTTTTATTAGGTCGGTTTCTGCAGAGGTCACAAACCAGTCGGAGCGAATTTCATTGGTTGAAAACAGTCAGAAAACTAGTTTCAACCAAGGAAATTCACTCTGACTGGTTTGTCCCACTAGTTGCGCGCGCATATCATCTTTTATTACTTTCCAACTTGTATTTATTACAATTAAGCTCTCTTTTTCTATTTATGCGAGAGAGGTCAATTAATGCAGTGATATGTGCTATACAGGCGCCATTTTTGACAGGACAGGTCCTTGGATTGGAAAATAGAGGTTTGGTGAAGCGTGCGTTTTTTCTCACCGATGCGCTCATCGCTCATCGATTAAGCGAAAATGTCAATTGACTGTTTTCATTGTCATGAAGAAATGAATTTTAACGTAAAATGTAACCTCAAAATTATGTTGACGGCTGTTGATGGCCGACGGAAATCGTAATAATTGTATCCTTTTGTTTTGCATTTGTATTTGTTATGTGAAGATTTGCGACGAAGTTAACAAAAAAAGGAAAAATGGCATGTTCAAGTGATCTGAAGGGTATGAAAACTCGGACTATGAACTACAACTGAAGTGGCGCAGCCAAAAATTTGGAAGTTTAACGCTGTTTTTGTCATAAAAATTTTGATTGGAGTATTGGAGTAAGCTGAAGGTCTTCGGTCTTCTAATATATACAGTCTATAGAGAGATAAATATACCACTGATTACTAAAACAGTTTTTAAATGAAGAAATACCAAACCTAAAAGCTCTGAGCATGAGAGCGCCAAATTAACTTTTTGAGAAATATATCTAAAATATCAAATCAAACTAATTTATGAGTTCTTAAAGCTCAGCTCATTCTCTCAGGGTTTCCTTTTAATGTCTCACCTCACTCTCCACTACAAGTAAGTCTAAAACGAGACAATCCAAATCCCTATACAGAGGAACTACGGAACGGAAGAAATATAATTTTGTATTTTTTTATGTTTTTTTTTTTTTGTTTTCTGCAATTCAAGTAGGTAAAACTATTTAATCTGAGAAACTTTCAGACACTCATCGCTTGATGATGATGAATAGCTCACAAATCACAATTCTTTTAACTTACACTAGACCTGCAATCATGGTATGGTTAGGGTTTCTTAAACAAATAAAAAATAACATTAGGTTCGTTTCACCAGGGTTCATACTTGAGCTTGAAACTTGTTCGAACGCACCCCTAGCGAAACAAACTTTACACAGTTTGCCAAACCAAAATAAACAACACATTTTTAATGTCAATAGTATCAATTCAAGTGTCAAAATCCATCGAAGTGTTTTTTGGTTGATTCATTTCATGAACAAAATTGCGATGAATTTTGATGACGTACTGCTCATCGGCGCTCATCGGTGATGGAATTCATGAAAACTCGATGAGAATAAAAACGCACGTGAATTCTGGCCTGGTACAAGGTTGTTTGAGAGACGCAGGTGGCTTGATAACTTTTATGACGTCATCTGTATGCCTAAGGGCCGAATTTATAGTCGGTCCTTGAGGTTTCCTTGGACCTTAAGGAAGCCTTGAACGTTTAGAATTGACATGACTAACTTGTCAAATAGTACCAAGTGTCCATTCTGAACTCACGACCTTTAAGGTTAAGGCAGACTCAAGGAATGACTATAAATTCGGCCCTAAATCTTAGAGCAGGAAAGCGCTGTCCTACGGACATAAGGAGTAGGAACGCGCCATTCTGCTTATGAAACTAAAGTGAAGCCAAGTTTTTGGCAGGGCCTTGGCACCAAGATACAGGTAAAGCATTGAATTGCCATAAGCGCCATTTTCTTGGTGCCAAAATACCTGGAAAAAAACGGCTTCATTTTCCAAATCCAGGTTACTACTCCTCTTTACCTTTACCTGCTCTAAGGCCTAAATATAATGTAAATCTCCATAAGGCATCCCAGATGCGTCATCAAGTTACCCGTTACCCGACAACCTATCAACTTTAGGAACCTTGGGCCTGGTACATATCAAAAAACGACAATTGTCATCATTGACATTAATGACATTGACTAATATAAAGTTATGAGGGTTTCATAAAAGAATTTGAAGCCAAAGCATGTCTTATTTCGCATCTATAAACCGCTGGGGTTACCATCGCTGGAACTTGCAAAGAATTTGGCCAGCATTCCAAAAAAGACCATCTACCATTTCTACGTCGAAAAGAAACGAAGCTGTAGTTGATACGGATACATGCCAAAACGAAATCGAAAAAAAAGAGGAGGTGAAAAATTGGATATCCTATGGATTCGATTCTGAAAATAGAACTGACGACAGGTCCACTATGCACAGTTTGTTGTTTGTGGGTATAACACTTTGCGGAGTTCTTGCAGGTGGTAAGTATTTCTATGACTAATCGACTGTTAGAACTTTCAATAGGGTACTTGCATGGAAAATTAAATTGATTATTGTTTATTGCAAACTGTAGGAAATCGAAAAAAAATCGTTACTTTTTTTTCATTTCGCCCAAATATGATTATTTCGGAAGTTATACAAATATTAAGTTTTGTATATATAGATATACTGAGCATGTGCGACGTCATAAAGTATTATACCTGATGACGTCATAGGCATATTTCATAGCGTTGTATCTCCGTCAATTTTTGACTAAGAAGAAAAAGAAAAAACACGTGTTGACTTATTTTTCATGGACTATCGAAATCAGCAATAAAAAAATTTGATGCAAGGGGCCTATTGTGGTTTGTGCCACTCGCCTGCGGCTCGGGACACTAAATTAACTTTCCCACGCGTGTTAAAATAAGTGCTATTTTCAACACTTTTTGCACAATATAGGTATAGTGAAATTATTTAAATAGTGTATGCACGTGATCAATGACGTCGAAATTATTGCCAATTGCAGTTTGTAGGAAATTGAAATTCGTTTCAAGCTGAGAGCTCATTCTCTTTTTTATTTAACGTTAGTTAAAAAAAGACAGAACACTGTTGGCATTTAACCGAATCGGCCGATAAAATGACATAATTTAGCGTTAAATTCACTAAAGATAAAACGTCCAAATAAGAAGCGGGTACGAATCAAAGTCAAGATCACCTTGATGTTAGCTCTATTCGCAATCAAATTTACGACGAAAAGTGAGTAGTTTTTTTAGATTGTGTTCATAATACACTATCTATACATATAAAAATCGATGTTTAGTTGCTTTAGTGATAACAAATTTTACTAGACATGGTATGTCAAAATAAAACGAAAGTTACTAGCGGCAACATTGCAACATGCTTATGTCATTGATTTTGATCACGTGCATACACTGTTTAATTAATTTCACTATACCTATACTATTTATTTGCTCGACTTTCGTGGAAAAAGTCGTTTTTAAAACTTGTTTGAATAACTATTCTTCACTCACAGGATTCATATGGTCTTATGCTCCAGACTACCATCTAAGGGATTGGTCTACGCGGGAAGGCTTTTTGGAACTCAAAAGACGAGAGGCAGCTGGACAACTACCTATTGATCCAAATTTTATACCCCCAGAAAAGATTATTTTGCCTTCCGATCAGGAATTGGGAGACACTGAAATTATTATTTAGTTAAATATTTTGAAATTGTTCGTGATAATTGATGTGTAGAAAAATAAATTGAAATTCAGATTTGTTCTATATCTTAAAAATAACGTATACGTACCTACTTAAATACAACAAAAATTAAACATCATAAGGCACAAAATACAGGGGCGGATGAACCAAAGGGGCACATTCCAAACAAGAAAAATTGCGTTGTATGAAAAAAGTATACAATAATTTTTCAAATAATATTGGCAGCCTAGGGGATTCGAAGTTCACATTTTTTATTTTTCAATAAATTTAAAAATAGGGGCCTGGTATCCTGGGTGTTGACTCGAGTTGAAACACACTATAGAAAAATATTTCCTATGGCGGTAATTGATAATTCACTTGTGGTAATATGTTGTATACATATATATGCTTTTCACTTATTATTGGCGTAGCATTATCCATGGAAATTTGACAGTTTGACCCTCGTATAATATGTAATGACATTTGATGACAAAATATTTTTCAAATTACAGGGTTATGAAACAGAAAGCCGAGTTGCCAGAATGTGTAAAATATCTGAGTAAATTCAAATAGTAAAATTATTCAATTAGGGAATCCAAACCACGTGACTTTTGCCAACCAGCCGGCATTTTGAAATTTTTATGAGGTTAGAACAAGAATCGTAAAATCTACAGGATTGCTCAATCCCATAAGACCAATGTTCATAAAAACATCGAAGATGGCGGTATGCGAATGACGTCACACAGTCCTTGATCGGTTTGTGTTTTATTATGACAGTGCACTATCCTTGCATTTTCAAACCTGAAACATTATTATTTTGAGGTTATTCCTTTTGAAAAGTGATTTTTTAATTAATTATTAATTTTAAAATTAGCAGATTTCAAAAGTTTGTGTGCTTGAGGCTTCAGTGGTTGGCTAATTAGGAAGACGAGTTTGTTTGCTTCTGATTATCAGCAAGGTAATTTCAAAATACCCACATAAATATTAATAATAAAATGTGCATGAATTTCTTTCACCCTTTTTTGCCTTTTTTAGTGCAACATTTATAAAATAGATATGCCTGGAATGATCAAAAGGCAAGCACTCAAAAATGTAAATTCCATCGCTTTCCGAAAGGAAAAGACCTTGTATCTAAAACTATTCAGAATGAGTCGATAGTTTTTTGTAAAAGAAAAGACAAACTTAATGCAGATACAAGCTACGTCTGCTCAGTTCATTTTACTGAAAATGATTATGAAAGAGACTTGCAAAATGAGTTATTAGGTACCTAATTATTGTAGTTTCTAATGTTTTGTGTTCGGTTTTTCCTTCTTGAAGTAACATCGAGAGTAACATCATAAAAAATCCACATAATAGTTATTTATGATATAAGTGTTAAAAGTACATTTTTAAGGCACGCATGTGAAAGTTTGCAGAATGAGCGAAGCGAATTCTGCAATTCACATAAGTGCCTTAAAAATACTTTTAACACAAATATCATACAATATTTTTTCTACAAACCGTAATAAAAAGCAATAACCAGTAACAAATTGGATTTTTAAATGAATAATAAATTGGAAGCATCTTTCCTACATAAAATTCTCGAATTTGACAATTGTCAAAAAATCCATACAACCAGCACCTTGTTTTACAGGTAACGAAATGTCTTTTCAGTTTCTTGAAAGTCTGTCGTGGTCAGGAATGCTTTTTGCTAAAAATGCAACAAAATACAGAAGAAAAAGAGGGTTGCATCGATCCTTCGAAAAATATAGATGAGGCGGCCAATCGGGCTACCTCAGTTGTTCAAATTTCACCATTAATATCAATGTAAATAACTGAAAATACAAACTTTTTTTGACGTCCGCTCTCAAAATTTGATGTTTCACTTTTAACACTAGTGCTATAAAGACTTTATGGCACTAGTGCGATAAAGTAACATTTTTAATGCTTCGGGGCGGTGTTAAAAATTGCATTTTTAACACGTTTGTAGAAAATAGTTATTTTCCTAACAAGTGCGCAAAGTGTTACTTTTCCGCACGCAAACACAGTTATACGAACGACGCGCAGCGGAGTTCGGATGAGTGTTTGCGTGCGGAAAAGAAACTTTGCGCGCGTGTTAGGAACAAAATTTTTCCTACGAGCCTCATATCAGGTAGGTAACAACAAAAATTTAAAAAAAAAACGATAATTTGTTCAATTATTTTCAATTAACCTGAAGCGAAACTATTCATTTATCAAAAAATTACATAACAAAAAAACAGGAAATTGAAATCCTCGTCAGAGCTGTTCATCTTAAAGCGTTTAAATTTGATGCGAAAGAAGTTTGTAGATTCTTACATGTAAATTGAGAACACAAATCTGACAATGTGTCAAAGCTTATTATATTCAGTGTTTGTATAGATGTTGGCTGATACCTATAGAAACAGAGGAAAAATTTGTCATCATGTGTCAAAGTCGACAGGTGCTTGACAATTATTTTTACTTTTCGGCACTCAGTGCGGATAAGGCCCGTATCCGCACTGAGTGCGGAAAAGTGTAACTTTGAGAACGATAATGCGTGCGGAAAAGTACTACTTTGCGCACGCTCGTAGGAAATAGTTATTTTCCTAACAAGTGCGCAAAGTGTTACTTTTCCGCACGCAAACACAGTTATACGAACGACGCGAAGCGGAGTTCGGATACGTGTTTGCGTGCGGAAAAGACACTTTGCGCACGTGTTAGGAACAAAATTTTTCCTACGAGCTTCATATCAGGTAGGTAACAACAAAAATTAAAAAAAAAAACGATAATTTCTTTAATTATTTTTAATTAACTTGAAGGGAACCTATGCATTTATCAAAAAATTACATAACAAAAAAAAAATATAACAGAAAATCATCGTCAGAGCTCTTCATCTTAAAGCGTTTAATGGCGATTTCCATTTGTCATCAGTGCCGCACTGAGTGCATCCGCAACTTTTTCTAAAAGCATGTAACATGTAAGGATAAGGATACATTTTTTTGCCCTGTTTCGACAAATGGAAAATGCTATAAATTTGATGAGAAAGTTTGTAGATACTTGCATATAAATAGAAAACAAATCTGACAATGTGTTGAAGTTAATTAAATTTGGTGTTTGTAGGTATAGATGTTAGCTGGTACAGGAACAGAGGAAAAATTTGTCATCATGTGTCAGAGTCGACAGGTGTACTTATTGTTGCTTGACAATTATTTTTACTTTTCGGCACTCAGTGCGGATAAGGCCTGTATCCGCACTGAGTGCGGAAAAGTGCAACTTTGAGAACCGAAATGCGTGCGGAAAAGTACTACTTTGCGCACGCTCGTAGGAAAAATATTTTAAATTTTAGGTCTACCTTTAAAAAAGATTTTAAAAAAGACTGCAGTTCCTACATTATTATTATTCAACGAAAAGCCATTAACAGAAGTAGCATCATCTAGATTTGAAAAGCTTCACGAAAAAAATGCTACGCAGGAAGTTCAGCAGATAGTGTCTGAGCTTCTAACAAAAGCATCAAATAGCGGTAGCGAAATTCCTGAGAAAAATCCATCTCCAGAACCCCAAGAAATAAATTACAAAGCTAAGTATTTGGATTTGTTAGATAATTTTAAAAACCTAAAAAAGAAATATTCTTTGCTAAAAGCTAATTATAATAAAACTAAAGCTTCGTATAATAAAACGATTAAAAAAAATAAAATTTGTTATGACCAATTAAGATATATAAAAACTAAGCGCTATAAATCCCCTAAGTCTAAAGTAACTGAAACAGCTTCTATGAATTTATTGAAAACTGTACTTACTCAAAATCAAATCAATTTAGTGTCAAACAAAAAGAAACGGGTAAATTGGACTCGAGACGAAATAGCTATAGCATTTACATTAAGATATTACAGTAAAAAATGCTACATTTATTTAAGAAGCAAATTGAATTACCCACTACCAGCTCTCTCTTCCTTAAGAAGATGGGCTTCGGAACTCAATTTAACTCAAGGAAAATGATCAGATGTTTTGCTTATGTTAAAGCTGGCTGGTGAATCATTTTCCACCTTTAAAAAAACTGTTGTTCTACAGTACGATGAGGTGAAAATCAAAACTGTGGAAGAGTATAATGTTGCTCAGGATGAAATATTAGGGCCTTATAACTATATGCAAGTTGTGATGGCTCGAGGCCTATTTTCAAACTGGAAACAGTCTATTTTTTATTGCTTTTGACCAAAAAATAACAAAGGAAATCTTGTTTGACATTATTACTGAACTTCATAAAATCTCATACAATGTGGTGGCCTGTGTAAGTGATTGTGGTGCTAGTAATGTGGGACTATGGAAGGTATTAGGTATCGATGTAAGCTCAGATGTAATTAACACTTCATTTAAACATCCTATTTCCAATAATAACATTTATATGTTTGCTGATGTTCCACATTTATTAAAATTATTACGAAACTGGCTTTTAGATAAGGGGTTCAAGCTAAAGGATAATTCCATTTTAAATAAAAATCCTCTTCAGGCTCTGGTTTCCTTAACTGATAGTGAGGTCAATCCCTGTTAGAAAATAAATCAGAAACATTTAGATGTTGAGAAAACAAATCGTCAAAAGGTTCAACTTGCTGCGCAACTTCTTTCTAATAATGTTTCTACTGCTCTTTTGCATTATAAACCTGGAGAAGATAAGAAAATGGCAGAAAATTTGGGAAACTTTATAAGTGATATAAATTTATGGTTTGATATTTTCAATAGTTACATTCCAAGAGGAAGTGCCCCATCAAAAAATGCTTATGGAATAGATTGGAAAAATCAAAATGACCATTTAAAAAAAATGTATGATTTAATTTTTAATATGAGAGTTGTTGGAAAAAATACCCTAATGACTTTTCAAAAAGGCATGTTATTGTCAATTATTTCTTTAGAAAGATTGTTTGAGGATATGAAGTCCACATTAGACATAAAATATATATGTACACATAAATTAAATCAAGACAGCTGGGAGAATTTTTTTTTTCAAATAAGAAGCAGAGGAGGTCCAGATGAACACCCGACGCCGCTTGGGGCCATTTACAGAATCCGTATGATTTTATTAGGAAAAAATCCTGGTATTTTAACTTCTAAAGTAAATACAGAAGAGCAAGTTCTAGACGAGTATATTATTTGTACCAAAGTTCTGGAAGCTGCACAAGTTAAAATCACAGATGCCTCTCTTGACCAAGAATCGCTTCCCGATTTCAATAACGATAATGAGTCCCAGAACAGCTCATCATTTTCATCAGTTTCCTCAAGTACATCTAGAGATCAATCTGATTTTAATCAGAACGCTGAGGAAACTACCGATGATGCTTTGGAATATATTGCAGGCTACTTAGCTAAAAAACACAAAAAAGATTTACCCAATTTGGGAAATTATACTTATAAAGTTAACATTATGGACCATCAGTACAGCATTCCGTCTTGGGTACAACAATTGTCATATGGGGGCCTTATCAAACCTTCTGAGCATTTTTTGAGAAAAATTAAAAAATGGAACTTTTATTTCCAGTCTCACCATGGGGATTCTTTTCGAAAAGGGCAAGGGATTGTACAGAACTTGGCAAAAAAAATATTTAAATTAGAAAAAGATTTACCCGAGGATTTATCATTTGCTTTGATTAAATTTTTTGCAAGTTAAGAACAATAATTAGGATGAATTTTAGAAATTTAAAAGCAAAATTAAGTAGCAATATGAAAAGAAAATCTTTGCAAGATGATACCCGAAGAAAAAAAATTAGGAAGTTTGGTAAAATTGAAGAAGAAGAAGAAAGAGAAAGCATTTTACTACAGCACACAAACATAACAGAAGTCGAAAAAACAATAAAAGAGTTAAACACAGTAGTACTCCTTGGTTTGGACAAAATAACAAAATGAAACACTTTTTGACATTATCGGACCTAAAATAATAGAAATTATCAACCACATCCTAGAAAGTGGACAGTATCCTGAAGAGCTGAAGATTGCAAAAATTGTGCTGGTATATAAAAAGCGACATGGAGAAAATGGAAAAGAACTTGAAAATATTGTGAATGAAGATCTAGTACACTATTTTAATTGGCTCTCCTACAATAAATTCAGTATAAATGTTGGAAAGACAGTCTTTATGGTCCTACATCCGGTGGGAAAAAGAACAATAAGTCCAACAATTAAATTTAACGGCAAAATTCTCAAAAAAGTGGAGCAATATAAATACTTAGGTCTTATAATAACAGACAAACTGATATGGGGAGCACACATTGAAAGTATTCATGCAAAAATTGCTCCATTCTTGGGAGCTGTGAGGAGGTGTAGACATATTATATTGAATGAAAACTCAAAATATTTAATCTATAATAGTTTCATCGAGCCACACTTCAGCTATATGATACCATGCTATGGAAATGCTACCCTGGAACAGAGAGAACAGCTACAAAGACTGCAAAACAAATCAATAAAAATAAATATTCTCTAGACTCTGTTATACACCCAGTGAAACACTAAGGCAGTATCCCTACCTAAAAATTCATCAGATGAAGATGTTGGAGCAGGCAAAACTTATGTACAAAATACAAAGCCACCTAATTAAAACAAATGTGCAGACCACACTGAATAGAGACTATCACAACTACAATCTTAGAACAAGAGAACAAATTAGAAATACCTATACTAGAACTAAGGGCCAGAACTCTCCCATCTATAGATGTATACAAACCTACAACAAAGTTCCACCCAGATTATTAGAAGGACAAGAAAATTCAGTAAACCACAATCTCTTTAAATATTTTATATAATATTTAGATTGTAGATCTATATTTTCTGTTTATAATTATTTGTTTACTCAAAAGCGCTTTCAAAAATGGTACCTTTAAAGATTTCTATGGCTTAGAATACACATTTTTGAAAGTGACCAGTTTTAAAAAGCGCTTTTGAGTTAAAAGTGGATGTTGCATACAGCTGAAACTTGCTGGAAGTCTTTACTTTTACAGGTAGAAGAAAGGTGTTAATACAAAAAATTTTGAGTTTTAGGTGAACTTTCAGAAGCTGTTGTCAGAAACAGAAATTGAATGTTGGAAGTGTGAAATGTTGCATACTTTTAAATTTTTCCAATTGAAATGGACCATATTGGGTTCCATATTCTCAAAGAACATAACTTCCCGATATAGTTTCTCTATATTCGATTGAACCGTCTTCAACAACATTTGAAAATACTGTCAGGGAAACCAAGTGCCTCAAATTTTAACTGCAGCTTTGACATTTACAGGTAGAACAGTTCAAAAAATAGTCGTAGGTAATACCTTAAGAGCTCAGATTTAGCCGGATATTTTTTGGCTTGGTCTCGAATACTTACTTTCAGGAAATTTAACGAGAGCTGTTCCGACAAAATCACGAGAGCGCAGCTCGAGTGATTTTATTGAACAGATCGAGATAAATTGCATGAAAGTAAGTATGAGCGAGCAAGCAAAAAAATATCCTGCTCAAAATCTGAGCTGGAATGGTATTTAGTACGGCAATTCCACGAATGTAAAATCAAAACAAAATATTTATTTATCTCAGATAACAAAACACTTTTAATAAGCTAAAATCAGGGCTAAATTGATCGAATTTGTGAATTTTTGTGACAATTATTTGACAGATGATTCAAAAACCAATTTAGTATGCAATTTTTACTATGGTAACGATTGCATCAACAGAAAATTTATCCGATTTTTTTATCCAGTTATATTTTCTCTTCCTTCCTATTTATCCGCTAGCAAACTATAATTTTTGACAGTTTAAAGGGGATTATTTATACATGAGTGGAATTGTCAGTAGAATAGTATTTTTCCAAATTAACTAACCCAAACTTAGGCAGACTATATAAAGGTAAAGGCTGTAGGTGGGTGTCAAAATAGAGGGAAACATGTCCCTGTACCACATAGTTAACCTATAGTTATATATGCCTAATGTATTGGGTTAGTTTTGATTGGTTTGGGAGTGTTTGGATTAGTTTTGTTTAGTTTCGGTGGTTTCGGTTGGTTTGGGTTTTAATTTTGTTCTTAATTAGGTACAGGGTATTTGGTTATATTTGGCACCATACCTACCGTAACGGCCTTTACTATCCAAAATAGAAAAAAAATTCAAATACAAAACTTTAGAGATTTTTTCTATATTTTCTTTTAACGTTATCATAAAAAACAAAATCGCATCGGAAAATGGAGAAACGTAGGCAACATCGACTTTTTTTAATGGAACACCCTGTATATTATGCGATAAAATGAAAGATCTTTTCTTCCTGATTCCAAATATATATAAATTTATCACATTTGGGTGAGCCGTTTTTGATATATTTTAGCTTAAATTATAAATAAAATCAAAAGAAATTTTATAAAGATTTAAATGTCTTGCCATCCTTATGAAATTTCTGTGCAAATTATTCATAATTCAAGCTAAAATATCTCAAAAACGGTTCACCCAAATGTCATCAATATATATATATTTGGAATCAGGAAGAAAAAATCTTTCATTTTATCCCAAAATATACAGGGTGTTTCATTTAAAAAAGTCGACGTTGCCTACGTTTCTCCATTTTCCGATGCGATTTTGTTTTTTTTTGATAACGGTAAAAGAAAATATAGAAAAAAACTGTCAAGTTTTGTAATTGAATTTTTTTTCTATCTTGAATAGTAAAGGCTGTAGGTATGGTGCCAAATATAATCAAATACCCTGTACCTATTTTTTTGCTTCTGCCTCCTCCACCGCCAAATGCTGGACCACCACAAAAATGGGAAGGGCCGCCGCCCTCAGCCATTCCTGGAAGGCAGTCCTTTCAACCTAGAAGACCACCACCTCCGCCGCCCACAAATTAAGCAATGCTCATTGTTTTTCAAAAACATGCCAAGTGTGCTCATTTTTTGTGCTGGTTATACTTTATTTGCGTTTTTTCTTACATTATTTTCTCACAAATGGCTCATTTGAGCCGGCAGTGGGAGTCTCAAACGTTTTCATACTAAATACCTAATTATTTTTGTAACTAGTTTATCTTAATTGTAAGGGTTCTAATAGTAAAATTAGTGTTGTTTTTTTTTAACGGGCGTGTGCATCCTTGTCTGCCTATTCTGATTTGTATTATTATAATAATTATGACTTTAATTTTACTTATACATATTGTATGTGTATTGTGAGAATTTATATTTTTTGGGCAGTGTAAGTAGTACCTATAATATAAGTATTTTTTTTTATTGAACTTCGTTGACCAGTCCGAAACAACTACTCCGAGGGCAAATACCCCTACCAGCGTTGAACTACACTGATTGGTCTGAGCTTTCTTGGCAATGGAAATTGTTAGAAAGATTTTTTCAGGTAATGACCAATGTGAATACAGGGACACTACAGGGACCCCGGACCTCGGAGTAGTTGTTTCTGACTGGTCAACGAAGTTCAATTTTGCTTGAACAGGGAGCTTTAGCCTATGTTCTTCTGATGAGTCCTAACAAGGACGAAACGCGTAAAGTTTTGGCACGGGAAGCCTGAGTCCACTGCTCAGTGGGCCGATTCCCAAACAGGGACCGTAGTGTCCCTGTATTCACGTTGGTCATTACCTGAAAAAATCTTTCTAACTATTTTTTTTATTGTCATACCTAATTAATTAAAAATATAGAACATAGGTACAATAGTTCAAATGCCATAAAGCACACGGCTTTTATTAAATCATAATTGGCAAATCAATGTTTGCTGGTAGTCTCTATATAAGGGGGAGTATTATGGGCTACTTTTTATCCTGGAAAAATATACAATTCCTGTGGAATAGATCTGAAGCGTAGAGCTTGGGTTAGTTTAAAACAATTGTTTTCGGGGAGGCGTAGCAAAGCTGGCCCCTGGATTTGTTTCAATGTTTTTTTTTTGTGTATGGAAATGAGCACAATTCGAATAAATACTGGCATAATTGAGCACAAAACGGGCACAATTGACTACAGTTGAGAAACAGTAGAAAACCAAATGTGGAGTACCAACTTGAGCGAGCCAGTTTAATTTTTGTATTTCAACATCAAAATATAAGCGAAACGTGGTTGCAATAGTGTATTTTATTTTTTACTGCCCCTACCTACTTCTCAATTATTATTCAATAGTTTAATAGGTACTAGAACGATTTAATATGGACATTCAAAGTAAGCTAATTTCACAAAGCCAAATAGTGATACCTAATTTAGATTTTCATAATCATATTCCAGAAAAACACTGCAAGTTTCCTATATTTTCCATGAGTTTTCATAGTAAACGCGCCAGTAAAGGAATTTATTTACATATTTAAGTATTTATTCACTCTTCACAAACACTAATTTTTAGTAATTACATGCAAAGGAAACTTACAACTAAGTAGATATTTGATTTACAAAAAAAAAAGCAATACACACGAATAAAAGAAAGCGATGTCCTGATACAACAAATTCAGTATTATAAAATCACTAAAACCAGAAAATGCTTGGGGTTTTCGCGAGTATTTTTAGCCACGAGTCTTTTATGCTTACACACATTAAATGAAACTTTAAATTACACTTATAACACTTGATAAATCCGAATTTACGATAAAATAATTGTCAGCACAAACTGAACATCATTCGTATCAGCGGCCATCTTGAAAATCCGGGATGCACGTGACGTCACAGTAATTGTGAACAAATTTAGCCGATTGAGCAATCCTGTAGAGTTTACGATTCTTGAGGTTAGAATACGGGTTGTTACATGTCAATGATGTCAGAAAAGTGTCAGATTTGAGTACTCGCCCCATTGATAAAGCCTAGTACTCATAACGGCGGAATTTGCTCTTTTTTGACGTCAAATTGTCGAAGCAATGTCAAAAAAGAGCGAATTTCGCTGTTATGAGGCTTAACATTGCCAAAAAAAACACATATGTTTTTTGTTTATTGTTTGCCAACCAGACGCCATTTGGACAGGTCGTTGGATTGCCTAATTTATTAATTAAATGTAACCATAACAGTAAGCTCAATAGCATAAATATGTTTTTCCGCAAACGTCAAAAAATGATGACTTTTTTAACCTCAATTCTTAATGTTGAAGTTTGACTTCACGGACGTCATTTTTTTGGTTACTTTTTTGTCCGTGCGTTCCGTGAGCGTACAAAAAAGTACTTTTTTGTACGCTCACGGCCGGACAAAAAAGTGACGTCACAGAAAATTCCTGGATTCCATCACTTTGAACATCATTTGTGGAAAAAATAGTATGTTTTATTCGGAGAAAAGCACTTTTTGTGGCTCGTCTAAAATTGTCGGCCTCACTACGTTCGGCCGTCAAACGTTTAGTCTCGCCACAAAAAGTATAACTTTTACTCCTAATAAAACAATATACTATTTTGCAGTAACTTTTTTTTCGGGTTGAGTTCAACGGCATTTCTTCTATCTCTATTTTTTTATTTCTTCTTCTTCTGGACATGCCTATCCCTTATGAATGTCGGCGATCATCGATTATTATGGCGATGTCCACTTAATTCGCAGCAATATGAAAGCGTTGTGGCGAGCTTTTATCAAACAATGTTCTGAGATTTTTCCGTCACGATATATTCTTCTTCTTCCTGGTCCTCTCTTTCCAAATATCTTCCCTTGCAAGATCGATTGTAACAAAACCTTATCTTTTTGAAGGGGTTGTAAGGCATGGGAGGGTGGGTAAGATCTCGACGATTTTTACATAAGGCCATTTTTTGAGAAAGTGTTAATATACTTAAGCCTATACAGTTTCAGTTAGATAACCTCAACATAGGTTACTTAAATGATGTATTAGAGAACCAATTCTGTAAAGCGTTTTCTTTAAAAATAATCTTGTATGTTGCCTTGCTTGAGTCCAATAAATACCTCTCCATCAGAAGGGAGACATTGGAGCAAAATAGGGAAGATTTTGGACATGAGCAAAAACATGATGCATTTAATAAAAATAGTTTATTTCAAGGTAAAGGTGAAATATTATATTTCGCCAAGTAATTATTTTGAAAAATTACTAGAACAAATAAAAGATATTAATTCCTACATTCTAATTAAATTGAATGGAATTCTTGAAAATTTTAAAAATAGAAAAAAATCTAAATTGAAATAAATCATGTCTTTAAATCTCTTTCTTGTATCATTAATGGGAGATGGAAGTAAAGAAGTATTGTCGTAAAAAGAGGAACCAAAGCTTAATCTTCGTTAAGAACTGTGAATCTATTTGATGCAACGTGACGTTCTAAGAAGTTCACCTCATATCAATCAACTCTTCTTCTTCTGATTACTTTTGCTGCCTAATTTCTGACACTACTTTTACCGTAAACTTTGTTATTATAGAGCATATTTCTAGAAGTTCTTTGTAATCAAAATTTTTTTCGTCGTTGATGAAAATTAATTAATCTTCTGGTAAATTATCTTTACATTCAATTCGATCCTCCTCCATATCCCTAATCGCTGTCTTCGGGAGTGTCATGGCAATCATGCATCTACCATCTATGGCGCAGGATAGTTTTTTGATGTTGATGGTTGTGGCTCTAGGTTGCCTTTTTGATGTGGATAGTTAGTTGCGGCTCTGGATATGGATAATTATTAGATGGTGGGAGCCGGTTGATCTATTACGTGAGAGGAGGAAAAGTCTTCTTCTTTGCAGTGGCGTAGCCAATCCAAACGTGGACGTCGGCGACATCCGAATTGCGAGGCCCTTTTTACGTAGGGTGTCAGTGGCGGATCCACGGGTGGGAGACATTCCGGTATAGGATTCGGCACCTAGGCATATTTCATTGGTCCGTTTGAATTTGGACCGCCAATTGATGCGGAGTGCTGAAATCGGTACTTGAATGTTGAACGGTGCTGAGCTTCAGGTCAGAATGATCCATTAGCAACAGCCATGTGGAGTGCCGAATCTAAGGTCAAAATGTTGAACAGTGCTGAGTATCAGGTCCGAATGTTGGCATGCGTTTAGCGCGGTTTTTATATCAAATTAGCTGTCCACCTTCTTCGTGTTCCTCTTAGCTACAATTTTGCGGCGGATGCGGTTTATTTCGCCGTTGCTTCATGTGTTCTTGTGCTTAGGGCGGGTATTATAAAACTGCTTTGACTTTTTTGAATTACTTGTAATTCAAGAAGTTAACTTTAAGTTAACTCTCAAAGTAGTTTTATAATACCCGCCCTTAAACATGCAAGATGAGTTTGCCTGGATCATTTATTAAACACTTTCAATGTGGTGAGCAAATTTACCGAGCCAACATTTTGGAGGAAAACGATAAAAAGCAATGGATAGAAGAGTATTATAGTGATATAACATACACGAATTGGAATGTGAACTCAGCGAAAAATAATTATAACAGGTTCAAATGCAGGTTTGTGTTCAATGTCAATTCAATGACGTAGAATCTTCTTGGATACGAATAGACTTTGGAAAATACATTTTTTAGATATGTTTTTGTATGCCATCATAGTGCTTATAAAAAAGTGGATCAAGGAAATAATAAGAAAGGAAAATCCAAAAACTGCTGTTGCCTGGCTTCAATTGATATTTTAATTAAACTAAGCACCACAGATACCAAAAAAAAAGAGAAATATATTAGGGTATTTATTTTCAAAATTTTCTATTCTAATTTGCCAGGTTTCAGGTTTTTTTAAACTCCCCCTGTTCTGTATTGTGTGGCAACTCTGCTATAGAGTCCCAGCCCAGTCGGTACGGTTACAGGGAGCTTGGAGTCCCCCCCTGTTTTGATGGACTTGACATTCGACAGATTAAAAGGACTTCTTCTCTCTTCTTCATTATTATTGTCAATCAAAATCAATAAAAAAAATAATCGTTTTTTAATCGTTTAATCATTAATCATTTGTACTTGCAAAAATTACAAAAAACAAAAAACAAAAGCGTTTTTATTCTAATAGAAATCGAGCATCGCACATTATGGTCCTTCGGCCGCATGGCAAAAACCTGTGGAGTCAGTAAATCGTAAACAAAAAGTAAATATCGGCTCGGCTTGTTGCCGGCAGTGTGCAGAAGAAGTGACGTCATTTGTTGGTTCAACGTAGAAGACCAAAAACACATCGGGTGAGTCAGTTCCTTTGTTTTCACATTTCCAAATTAATTATTGCATTTATCATTTGTTGCTTTCTGCTTGAACAGACAAAGTGGTTAGTATGATGGTGTTGAACAGTAATTACCAATAATTAATTTAAATTACACTCATAATAATCATAATCATAATATTAATCGAGCTTGGGTTTTCATCATGTCTGACAACGAAAACAAAGACCATCAGAATGAGGGAAATGCCTTCGAAAAATCGCAAAGAATCATTTATAATAAATTAATCGCTGACCGTGAGCGCATTAAACAATACTTAAATCGTTTTACAGTGTTCCTTGACAATTTTAATGAAAAGCAAATAGAAAATTTGGAAATTCGTCTAAAAAGCATTGACAATGTTCTATTGAGGGATTTCAACGACATCCAAAACGAATTAGAGCGTATAGACGTTCAAGAATCAGATAGTGGTGAAAGAGAGGAATTTGAAAATATGCTATTTGATTGTACAGGTAGAGCAATGAAAATAATTCGTGCCTTTTATGACAACAAATTAAGTACACAGCAAACTTCAGGGTATGTTAATCAGGCAGTAAAGGTCACACCTGTGGCATCAGGTGGAACAAAGGGTTTACCAACGATAGAATTGATCAAATTTTATGGGGAATTTGATAAATGGGCGCAATTTCGTGACTTATACAAAACATTAATTCATAATGATCCTGCTATCGATAAAGTAAGGAAATTTTACTATCTATTGAGCTCATTAAAAGGTGAAGCTGCGCGAATTTTGGAATCAATTGAAATAACTGAGCAAAATTATGATTTAGCGTGGAACTTATTAATTGAACAATTTGAGAATAAACATATAACAATAAAAAATCATACTAAAGCAATATTTGATTTACCGAACGTGGCGTATAAAGAGAAATATACAATTAGAAATTTGCTAGACGATTTTCAAAAACGTTTCAGGGCGTTGAAGCTACTTGGTGAGCCAGTAGATTCGTGGTCAACAATGTTGATACATTTACTTTCAACAAAATTAGATTTTAGAACAGTACAATTGTGGGAAGAGTTTGTAATAGCTCAATCAATCAATAATCCAAACTTAAATGATTTTATCGGTTTTCTGAACAATCGTTGCAAACTATTCGAAACAACAGATTCTCATGGTAAAAGACAATCTTCTGACAAAAAACCGGAGTATCGTGGTGGTGCCAAACAATCTTATATTAATACACCAAAGCAAAAATCACAAGGATGTGTCTTTTGCCATGGAAATCACCTTATTTATAGATGCGAAAACTTTCTGAAATTGCCAATCGATTCAAGAGTTGAAGAAGTCAAAAAATTGAAATTATGTTTCAACTGCTTGCGAGATAATCACAATTACAGTGAGTGTAATGCACAAGGCTGTAAACACTGCTCTAAACGACATAATACATTGTTTCATGTAGAGCAAAGAGAGCATTCCAGTAATGGAAATGAGCACCAAGCAGATGTAAATAATAAAAATGCTGGTTTATCGGTAAATCACTCAATAAACGAACCAGAAGTTTTGCTATCAACAGCAACCGTATTAATTAGTGACGACTTTGGTAATTGGCATCCATGTCGAGCACTATTAGACAGCGGGTCTCAATCTAATTTTATAGCAACAAATTTAGCGAAAAAATTAAAATTAAAATTACATAATATTAATATTCCAGTGGTTGGTATCGGACAATCAGCAACCAATATCTCTCATCGTGTTACAACTGAAATAAAATCATTAAAAAACAATTTTGAAAGCCGTACAAGTTTCTTAGTGCTTGACAAGATAACTGAAAAGTTACCATCAAAAACCTTTAAAAAATCCATCTTAAACTTACCACAAAATATAATGCTAGCTGATAAAAATTTTAATATGTCAGAAAACGTTGATTTACTTTTGGGTGTTGCAATTTTTTATCGAATATTATGTCCAGAACAAAGGAAACTTGGTGAATCGTTACCAATATTACAAAATACGTGTTTTGGATGGGTACTATCGGGTCCCTTACCACTAATTGAAAATCGTAAGGTTATTAACTGTCATACTTCAGCATTAAACAACATAGAAATCGAACTGCAAAAATTCTGGCAACTAGAAGAATATCCAATTAAAAAAAATATTATCGAACGAAGAAACTGAATGTGAAAAAATATTTAACGAAACCATAAAACGTGATGTAGATGGGCATTTTATTGCAACTTTACCTATAAAAGAAAATGACGAGCTTTTAGGAGATTCCTTAAATGCAGCAATCAATCGTTTGCATTCAATGGAACGGAGGTTCAAACGAGATTTAGAATTCAAACAAAATTATATAAATTTCATGAAGGAATATGAAGATTTAGGACACATGTCAAAAATCGAAGAGGACGAAATAAACATTAATAATAACGGAAAAAACCTATTTTACTTACCGCATCACGGTGTCAAAAATGAGTCCAGTACTACCACATCATTGAGGGTAGTATTCGATGGGTCTTGTCCCTCGAGCACTGGCACCTCTTTGAATAATATCCTTCTAATTGGCCCCAATATTCAAGACGACTTATTCTCTGTTCTCATTCGCTTTCGCCAGCATACTATAGTCATTACAGCAGACATAGCCAAAATGTATAGGCAAGTGAGAATTCCAGATAACCAACAAAATTTGCAGCGAATCGTGTGGCGCGAAAGTCCAGAAGATACAATAAAACATTACAAGTTAAAAACCGTGACATACGGCACTGCATCAGCTTCATTTTTGGCAACGCGCTCCTTGCAACAAACAGCTGTTGAAAATAAAGAAAATTACCCTAACGCTACTAAAATAATCATGTCCGATTTCTATGTGGACGACCTAACTACAGGTGCAGATAACGTTGAGAATGCAAAAACTCTTAAATCAGAATTAAGCACCATTCTGGAAGCATACGGATTTTACCTTAGAAAATGGGTATCCAATATTCCCGAAGTTATCGAATTACACAATCAAAAAAGTGACGACAAATATTATATACACATCAATGAGATTAGGCGAACATTAGGTCTTGTTTGGCACTCAAATTCCGATACTCTAACTTATTCAATCAAACAATTTAATTTTGATAGTTCTAAAATAACAAAGCGCATTATCTTATCCAGCATGTCTTGTTTTTTTGATCCATTAGGTTTACTTTCACCCATTATCATTCGAGGCAAAATCTTAATGCAAAAAATTTGGCAAAGCAAGGAAGGCTGGGATTCTCCCCTTTCTTCAGATATTACAATGGAATGGATACAGCTAGTCGATGAATTAAAATCTATAGAACAATTAAACATTAATCGGCATGCATTAATTCAGAATAGCAAATGCATTGAGATTCACTCTTTTTGTGACGCTTCTCAAGCAGCTTATGGTGCTTGTATTTATTTAAAATCAGTTAACAATAATAACGAGTGTTTTACGCAATTATTGTGCTCAAAGTCGAAAGTTGCACCATTGCAAACAGTCTCCATACCACGTTTAGAGCTTTGTAGCGCAGTGTTGGCAGTCAAATTGTGCGAAGTAGTAAACACATCACTTAGATGTAAAATTGACAAAGTTTATTTTTGGACTGATAGTATGATTGTGTTGGGCTGGATTTCATTATCACCCAGTACACTTAAAATTTTTGTAGCCAACCGGGTTTCAGATATTCAGAATCGTAGCAGGGCATCACAATGGAGACACGTTTCCACAACTGAAAATCCTGCCGATTTAACATCTAGAGGTACTTCGGTTGACAATTTAAAAAGTTCAAATTTGTGGTGGTCAGGGCCGGAATGGCTTAAAAACACAGATATCGGAACACGAGGCGTATATAAAAGCGAAAAGACCTCAGAAACATTACCAGAAGTAAAAATAAAGAGTTTGGTAGTATGCAAAGAGAACAATAGTTTCTTTAAAATTTTTAGTCGATACTCAAATTTATTCAAATTATTACGTGTTATATCTTACTGCATTAGATTCTCAAATAATTGTAGAAATAAGAACAATAAAAATTTCGAACCTTTAAGCGTCGATGAAATTGATAATTCTATGAATATTCTCATTACAATCGCTCAATTAGAAATGTTTCCTGAAGAACTAAACTGCTTCAAAAAATCGAAATGTATAGATAAAAAGTCAAAACTACTATCATTAAACCCTATCATGGATTCAAAGGGAATTTTGCGTGTAGGTGGTCGCATCGACAAATCGAATCTACCTTTTGAATCTAAACACCAAATAATCATCTCTGCGAAACATCCATTTACTAAACTCATAGTGCTACAACACGAGCACAATAAAAATTTACATGCAGGAATTATATCAATTTTAAACATGTTGCGTGAAAAATTTTGGATTCTGCATGGCCGCCGGGCTGTACGTAGTTATTTAAAAAACTGTACAACATGTTTCCGAATTAATCCAAAAAGAATCATCCAGAAAATGGGAAATCTTCCTGTAGACCGAGTCACTCAAAACCGTCCATTTTATGTCACAGGTGTGGATTTTGCAGGGCCGTTTTTTATCAAAGATGGAAAATTGCGAAATCGTGCTATTATCAAATCATACCTCTGCATTTTTATCTGCTTTTCAACCAAGGCCGTCCACTTGGAGGCAGTCGGGGATCTCTCAAGTGACGCATTTTTAGATGCTCTGAAACGATTTGTATCTCGACGTGGTCTTTGCCACACCATTTATAGTGACAACGGTACAAATTTTACTGGTGCAAACCATGAGTTAAAATCAATTTTTGAAAAAATACCTGAATTTGTCAAGGAACCTAGCATATTGAATTATTTACTGAAAAACGGAATAAGGTGGAAATTTATTCCCCCAAGAGCTCCACATCACGGTGGTCTTTGGGAAAGTGCAGTCAAACGTGCCAAATTTCATATAACTCGAGTAATTGGCAAGAATCACCTTAACTTTGAAAAACTTTCCACTTTGTTTGCTCAGGTGGAGGCCGCAATTAATTCCGCCCCCATCACAATCATGTCCGAAGATCCTTCAGATTTTTCCGCACTTACCCCCGGTCATTTTTTGATTGGTTCCCCACTTCTTGCCATACCTCAAACTGACTTAACCGCATTACCCGACAATCGTTTAAATCAATATGAAG
>OU892281.1:54412626-54466942 GCA_917834065.1 Ceutorhynchus assimilis
GGAATAGATTGGAAAAATCAAAATGACCATTTAAAAAAAAATTATGATTTAATTTTTAATATGAAAGTTGTTGGAAAAAATACCCTAATGACTTTTCAAAAAGGCATGTTATTGTCAATTATTTCTTTAGAAAGATTGTTTGAGGATATGAAGTCCACATTAGACATAAAATATATATGTACACATAAATTAAATCAAGACAGCTTGGAGAATTTTTTTTTCAAATAAGAAGCAGAGGAGGTCCAGATGAACACCCGACGCCGCTTGGGGCCATTTACAGAATCCGTATGATTTTATTAGGAAAAAATCCTGGTATTTTAACTTCTAAAGTAAATACAGAAGAGCAAGTTCTAGACGAGTATATTATTTGTACCAAAGTTCTGGAAGCTGCACAAGTTAAAATCACAGATGCCTCTCTTGACCAAGAATCGCTTCCCGATTTCAATAACGATAATGAGTCCCAGAACAGCTCATCATTTTCATCAGTTTCCTCAAGTACATCTAGAGATCAATCTGATTTTAATCAGAACGCTGAGGAAACTACCGATGATGCTTTGGAATATATTGCAGGCTACTTAGCTAAAAAACACAAAAAAGATTTACCCAATTTGGGAAATTATACTTATAAAGTTAACATTATGGACCATCAGTACAGCATTCCGTCTTGGGTACAACAATTGTCATATGGGGGCCTTATCAAACCTTCTGAGCATTTTTTGAGAAAAATTAAAAAATGGAACTTTTATTTCCAGTCTCACCATGGGGATTCTTTTCGAAAAGGGCAAGGGATTGTACAGAACTTGGCAAAAAAAATATTTAAATTAGAAAAAGATTTATCATTTGCTTTGATTAAAGATTTTTGCAAGTTAAGAACAATAATTAGGATGAATTTTAGAAATTTAAAAGCAAAATTTAGTAGCAATATGAAAAGAAAATCTTTGCAAGATGATACCCGAAGAAAAAAAATTAGGAAGTTTGGTAAAATTGTCAAATAAAAATTTAAATAAGCACAGGGTGTTTCCTCATATTTTCACCACTACGATAAAAGTGAGAAATGATAATTTGTGGGTTACAAATGCATATATTGGAAAATTAAAAGAACGGGACCAACTGTAGGTGAGATGGAAAAGGATACAAAACGAACACACTGAGAAAGAATTTAAATATTTGGAAAAGAAACTTATGAGACTTACAATTAAATTACAAAAAGAGTATGCGGAAAAGAAGTTTAATGAAGCACAGGGTAACTCCAGGAAAACGTGGGCAGTACTGAATGGTCTTTGTAATAGTACTATGTAATAGAAAAATAAATATAAATCGAGTAATGGATAAAGATGGAAAGATATAAAGCAAGGATGCAGATATTGCAGCAGCTTTCAATAGACAGTTTTCAGGCATTGGATTGACATGAGCAACCAAAAAAAATAGCAGAACGGGAGTAACGTTCCAAGAAGAAGAAGAAAGAGCAAGCATTTTACTACAGCACACAAACATAACAGAAGTCGAAAAAACAATAAAAAAGTTAAACACAGTAGTACTCCTTGGTTTGGACAAAATAACAAAATGAAACACTTTTTGACATTATCGGACCTAAAATAATAGAAATTATCAACCACATCCTAGAAAGTGGACAGTATCCTGAAGAGCTGAAGATTGCAAAAATTGTGCTGGTATATAAAAAGTGACATGGAGAAAATGGAAAAGAACTTGAAAATATTGTGAATGAAGATCTAGTACACTATTTTAATTGGCTCTCCTACAATAAATTCAGTATAAATGTTGGAAAGACAGTCTTTATGGTCCTACATCCGGTGGGAAAAAGAACAATAAGTCCAACAATTAAATTTAACTGCAAAATTCTCAAAAAAGTGGAGCAATATAAATACTTAGGTCTTATAACAACAGACAAACTGATATGGCGAGCACACATTGAAAGTATTCACGCAAAAATTGCTCCATTCTTGGGAGCTGTGAGGAGGTGTAGACATATTATATTGAATGAAAACTCAAAATATTTAATCTATAATAGTTTCATCGAGCCACACTTCAGCTATATGATACCATGCTATGGAAATGCTACCCTGGAACAGAGAAAACAGCTACAAAGACTGCAAAACAAATCAATAAAAAAAATATTCTCTAGACTCTGTTATACACCCAGTGAAACACTAAGGCAGTATCCCTACCTAAAAATTCATCAGATGAAGATGTTGGAGCAGGCAAAACTTATGTACAAAATACAAAGCCACCTAATTAAAACAAATGTGCAGACCACACTGAATAGAGACTATCACAACTACAATCTTAGAACAAGAGAACAAATTAGAAATACCTATGCTAGAACTAAGGGCCAGAACTCTCCCATCTATAGATGTATACAAACCTACAACAAAGTTCCACCCAGATTATTAGAAGGACAAGAAAATTCAGTAAACCACAATCTCTTTAAATATTTTATATAATATGTCGATTGTAGATCTATATTTTCTGTTTATAATTATTTTAGTTGAAGGCCTCGGCACCAGTTATGTATTGATTTGAGGTCAGAAATAAATCCTTTAGGAAAATAAACTACAGCTGTATGCAACATCCTTTGTTAACTTAAAAGCGCTTTCAAAAATGGTACCTTTAAAGATTTCTATGGCTTAGAATACACATTTTTGAAAGTGACCAGTTTTAAAAAGCGCTTTTGAGTTAAAAGTGGATGTTGCATACAGCTGAAACTTGCTGGAAGTCTTTACTTTTACAGGTAGAAGAAAGGTGTTAATACAAAAAATGTTGAGTTTTAGGTGAACTTTCAGAAGCTGTTGTCAGAAACAGAAATTGAATGTTGGAAGTGTGAAATTTTGCATACTTTTAAATTTTTCCAATTGGAATGGACCATATTGGGTTCCATATTCTCAAAGAACATAACTTCCCGATATAGTTTCTCTATATTCGATTGAACCGTCTTCAACAACATTTGAAAATACTGTCAGGGAAACCAAGTGCCTCAAATTTTAACTGCAGCTTTGACATTTACAGAAAGAACAGTTCAAAAAATAGTCAGTAGAATAGTATTTTTCCAAATTAACTAACCCAAACTTAGGCAAACTATATAAAGGTAAAGGCTGTAGGTGGGTGTCAAAATATAGGGAAACATGTCCCTGTACCACATAGTTAACCTATAGTTATATATGCCTAATGTATTGGGTTAGTTTTGATTGGTTTGGGAGTGTTTGGATTAGTTTTGTTTAGTTTCGATGGTTTCGGTTGGTTTGGGTTTTAATTTTGTTCTTAATTAGGTACCTATTTTTTTACTTCTGCCTCCTCCACCGCCAAATGCTGGACCACCACAAAAATGGGAAGGGCCGCCACCCTCAGCCATTCCTGGCAGTCCTTTCAACCTAGAAAGCCACAACCTCCGCCGCCCACAAATTAAGCAATGCTCATTGTTTTTCAAAAACATGCCAAGTGTGCTCATTTTTTGTGCTGGTTATACTTTATTTGCGTTTTTTCTTACATTATTTTTGTCACAAATGGCTCATTTGAGTCGGCAGTGGGAGTCTCAAACGCTTTCATACTAAATACCTAATTATTTTTGTAACTAGTTTATCTTAATTGTAAGGGATTTAATAGTAAAATTAGTGTTGTTTTTTTTTTAACGGGCGTGTGCATCCTTGTCTGCCTATTCTGATTTGTATTATTATAATAATTATTTTACTTATACATATTGTATGTGTATTGTGAGAATTTATATTTTTTGGGCAGTGTAAGTAGTACCTATAATAAAAGTATTTTTTTTATTGAACTTCGTTGACCAGTCCGAAACAACTACTCCGAGGGCAAATACCCCTACCGGCGTTGAACTACACTGATTGGTCTGAGCTTTCGTTGGCAATGGAAATTGTTAGAAAGATTTTTTCAGGTAATGACCAATGTGAATACAGGGACCCCGGACCTCGGAGTAGTTGTTTCTGACTGGTCAACGAAGTTCAATTTTGCTTGAACAGGGAGCTTTAGCCTATGTCCTTCTGATGAGTCCTAACAAGGACGAAACGCGTCAAGGATTGGCACGGGAAGCCTGAGTCCACTGCTCAGTGGGCCGATTCCCAAACAGGGACCGTAGTGTCCCGGTATTCACGTTGGTCATTACCTGAAAAAATCTTTCTAACTATTTTTTTTATTGTCATACCTAATTAATTAAAAATATAGACATAGGTACAATAGTTCAAATGCCATAAAGCACACGGCTTTTATTAAATCATCATTGGCAAATCAATGTTTGCTGGTAGTCTCTATATAAGGGGGAGTATTATGGGCTACTTTTTATCCTGGAAAAATATACAATTTCTGTGGAATAGATCTGAAGCGTAGAGCTTGGGTTAGTTTAAAACAATTGTTTTCGGGGAGGCGTAGCAAAGCTGGCCCCTGGATTTGTTTCAATGTTTTTTTTTTGTGTATGGAAATGGGCACAATTCGAATAAATACTGGCATAATTGAGCACAAAACGGGCACAATTGACTACAGTTGAGAAACAGTAGAAAACCAAATGTGCAGTGCCAACTTGAGCGAGCCAGTTTAATTTTTGTATTTCAACATCAAAATATAAGCGAAACGTGGTTGCAATAGTGTATTTTATTTTTTACTGCCCCTACCTACTTCTCAATTATTATTCAATAGTTTAATAGTTGAAAGAATATTCATTTCCCTGGATCATTGTTAATTTGGTTTTTTTCATGGGTTATGGGAATAAGGAGTAAAGAAAACCACTTATCTTATGGCGACGTTTCGTATAATATATATACTTTTTCAAGCCCTGAAAGAGCAACAGGACACAATTGTAAAACCAAATAAATTTTATAAGACAAAAAAGAAACTTACTTAGAAATCGGTTAAGCAACTCCAGACCAATGTTAGTGTTGGTGAATTCAGGCATGTAGACATCCTTGGTGTTATTAATTACCCAATTGGTTTTATTATATGGTGATTGGAATTAAAAATCATCAAATCAGCCAATCTAGCAAATCAATTATTATAATAAGTAAATATCAATTGCAATGTGAGGTTATGTTAGTTTATAGTTTAATAGGTACTAAAACGATTTTATTTTCTACTTTACTATTATAGATCCATAATACCTAGCAAACGAAATACGTTAACACACCTATAACAACCTGATCCATAATGCCCGCTTTTGCGGGCGTTATGATCTATAACGCCCGCTTATAATACCTTAAGGTGTTTTTGTTGTTGTTGTTCTATTAATTTGCACTTTACCCTAGGCAGCCACTAAATGTCTGACCGAAAATAATTTTCGGTCTAGCCAGGATTCGAACCCGGTCTACCATCAATGTTTCCCATGTAGTCCAGCGCGTTAACCCACAGGACCACCACCGTTGCCTTGCCTTATGAGTTGTTTATAGATATATTAATTTATTTCGTTTCTATGTACAGGTCGCAGGTACAGGTACAGGTCACAGGTACAGGTACATGTCAAAATACAAAACAATATTCTGTCACACAAGTTTAACTGATTTTGTTAATAACAAATTGATGAAAAAACATTGTGTTGAGTAGAAAATAAAGCATTGTATGCACCACGGGGATTTCAAGATTATAATGCCCTTCAGGCGAAATATATCCCTCGGGCCATAGGCCCTCGGGCTAGTTTCGCCTTCGGGCATTATAATCTACATAATCCCCTTGGTACATAAATAGCTATAATATGGACATCCAAAGTAAGCTAATTTCACAAAGCCAAATAGTGATACCTGATTTAGATTTTCATAATCATATTCCAGAAAAACACTGCAAGTTTCCTATATTTTCCATGAGTTTTCATAGTAAACGCGCCAGTAAAGGAATTTATTTACATATTTAAGTATTTATTCACTCTTCCCAAACACTAATTTTTAGTAATTACATGCAAAGGAAACTTACAACTAAGTAGATATTTGATTTACAAAAAAAAAGGAATACAAATGCTTGACTAGGAAATACTAACAGTAGAAAACTAGCAATACACGCGAATAAAAGAAAGCGATGTCCTGATACAACAAATTCAGTATTATAAAATCACTAAAACCAGAAAATGCTTGGGGTTTTCGCGAGTATTTTTAGCCACGAGTCTTTTATGCTTACCCACTTAAATGAAACTTTAAATCACACTTATAACACTTGATAAATCCGAATTTACGATAAAATAATTGTCAGCACAAACTGAACATCATTCGTATCAGCGGCCATCTTGAAAATCCGGGATGCACGTAACGTCACAGTAATTGTGAACAAATTTAGCCGATTGAGCAATCCTGTAGAGTTTACGATTCTTGCCCTTTACCTAAGTTCAACCGTTTTGGAAATATTGACAGTTGAAAATTGACGTTTTCTGCAACTTTGCCAGGCTGTATAACTTTAACGGTTAATTTGAAAGAAAAATCGATCTTGCCTACATTTTTATCTTAGATTTTCATAATTTGTCATTCGACATCAACTTTGAATTTAGCCGGAGATTAAATTAAATTGCAATTTTCAATCATGGATTAAATTCAAAGTTGGTGTCAAATGATAGTTTCTGAAAATCAAAGACGAGAATGGTAAGATCGGTTTTCCTCTAAAATCAACCGTTTAGGTTTTATAGCTTGTTAAAGTTGCAAAAAAGTCAATTTTCAACTTTCAATATTTCCAAAATAGTTGAATTTAGGTAAAGGGTATATCATATAAAATCTGCTCAGAATTTTACGTAGAATTCAAATTGCAATCACATACTGGGTATCTCGTTGAAAAATAACGACTTTCATATCGTCACGCCTAATTGAGCCACCCTGTATAGTCAAAAATATTTTCCTAAAATAGAGTCTCCCGACCAGTTTAGGTTGACATATGAACGAAATTCCTGACCTTATTAGTTCAGGACTTATCGACCGACGCGCGCTTAGCTGCGGACCCTGTATGTAAACAATATTGAAAATTGAATTGATTGCTGACTGGTTAAGTTTCAACAAATTAAAGTCTGACTGTTATTTTCGATTATAGTATTTAATTAATTAAATAACATGCCAAATTTGAACCATCATGAAACAGTTTCAGTTACGTCTATTATACGACCGGAATATAACAATGCTAACTCTAGTTGTCCTAACCTAATGCTATCTGACCATGTTCGTCATGTTTTTCCTTAAATAAACAATGGATTCACAGATTTTCAGCTTTCATGAAACGCTTTCATCGGGAATACTTTTTGACACATTCGAAGCTGCGTGGGCGTGGCTTGTCCCGCTACCTCACTTGCTGACTGGAGTATAGTTATATGCATCACAAATACAAGCTGATATTAAATTTTCAGCTTTCTTAAAACTCTTGCACTTTTTTGGCGCTGGCTCTCAGACTATAGAGCATTCGGGCCAAATGAGCAAGTTGAGGCAAAATAAATACACAGCAACAACTGCCTCATGTGGTACGAACACTCGTCCACAGTCCACACTTGAATGCTCAGTGTTTGTTTATGCGGGCCGAAAGCTCCTTTACATAGAGTTATCGGGGTGTATTCATGAAAAGCAGAACACAGTGTATTTATCTCTTTCATCCTTCGTATAAGGTCAAAAGTTTAATCGATAACAACAATTAGCCCCCTCCCCCGAAGAAAATTTATTTTATTTATTAATTTATTTATCTATAACCCGCAGGGGAGTGTGGTGCTATAGCTCTGTAAGTTAGGTGCTAAGTAGTGCTAGATGGGTGCAATAGAGTGCTAAAAAATTGGACCTATTGGAAAAACGGGGGGAGCTCGCCTTACATTACCCCCCTTCCCCTCCACCGATGAAAAAAATGTCCTATAACCCGCTGGGGGATGGTGCTAGCTCTATACGTTGGGCGCTAGATAGTACTAGGTGGGTGCAATACGGTGCTAAGAAAATTGGACTGTTGGAAAACCAGGGGGGACTCGCGTTACATTAGCCCCTCCCCCCCTCCCGGTGAAAATGTTCTATATCTCGAACGGGGGTGTGGTGTTAGCCCTGTAAGTTGGGTGCTAGATGGTGCTAGGTGGGTGCAATAGGGTGCTAAAAAATGGGACCTATTGGAAAAACCGTGGGGGGGAAGGGGCTCGCAATACATCAGCCCCACCCCGGTGAAAATGTTCTATAACTTGAAGAGGGGTGTGGTGCTAGCCCTGTAAGTTGGGTGCTAAGTGGGTGCAATAGGGTGCTAACAAATTGGACCTGTTGGAAAACCGGGGGGGCTCGCGTTACATTAGCCTCCCCGGTGAAAATGTTCTAGTCCCCCCCCCCCCGGTGAAAATGTTCCATAACTCACTGGATGGTGTGGTGCTAGCCCTGTAAGTTGGGTGCTAGGTGGGTGCAATAGGGTGCTAAAATATTGAGCTTATTGGAAAACCGGGGGGGGGGGGGGGGGCTAGTGTAACGGACCCGTATTTTGAAAGTTATCAACAAAAAACCGATTTTCCGAGACGTCCTTTAGGGGCACGTAACTTCGTAGGGGGGGCCGTAGGATTTTTTTTTTATAAGACGTTGTCATGTTATTTTTTTGTGATCTATCTGAATCCGAAAGATTGCCCACATATTCTGGGATACCCTGTATATATTGATCACATTTGCGTGAGTCATTTTTGACATATATTTTTGACAATGTTAATAACTATATTAAACGGTATGTTGGTCTAGTAGAAGTACTTGTCTCACATAAGCAACAATTATTTCAATTTAGCGGGATGGCCCTATTCCCCAAGTCAAAAATTTAGTAATAACACAAGCCTTTTCTACATAAAAATTTGAAAGCATTGACAATTTTACATTGTATTGCCAACATAATGTCATTTTGACTTTTATCTTTAAAAAAAAAAACAGACTTTAGACTCGTTCTGTCGATTCAGTTGAAAGCACGTCCAAAATTCACCTTACCGCGGCCGATTTTGAACGTGTAAAGCCAACGGTTTGGATTTGCATCCTGCGAGGCCATTCTCCACATTGTACAGGGTGGTCCAGATTGGACACTTTCTTATAGAAACACCCTTTATTTTAAGAAATAGAAAAAAACTAACCCCCCACTGAGCCTCAAATTTCATGAAATCTTGATTGGTGCAAATCGCATTTTGATATCTTCAACCGTTTAGCCGCCACAAATATTGTGTTTTTGGAAAGTGTAATAGTGACAGCAGAGTTGGAAGACCCGGATATTCCGAGGGATTAATTTTTTACCGCTTTTCCTGGCCATGTTTTCAACGTAAATTCCTTTTAAGTTCTAATACGCTATTTTTCTCTACAATCTAATTGCGTAAAATTGCACCCGGCACATGGTGCTGATAATTTAACTTTTTTAAAAGGCATTTAGGCCATTTTAAATTGGAAAAGGTATTGATTATTGATTACAACTTTTTTATAAAACTTGCTATGCTTTTTGGACCGCAAAACAAACAGCCAACAGAACCCCACTTATTTGACGCGCAAGCGCGTTGTGGACCTTGAAAAGGTCTATTATTATTTGATTTTCCATACGCTATAATCTACATAGTGTCTTAGTTTCAATTAAACTCTTCAAATACAATAATAAGAGCTGGTAAATATTTGTTTCTTCTATCAAACTTCCATTCATTGAGTAAACAGGCCTTGAGCAAACAAAAATAAAGTTGATTAGGTGCCATTAATCAAAAATTGTGATAAAAATAAATTGCTATTTTTTTATCAATATAGCGTCACATTTTTTAATTAAATAACTACCTACTTAAGTAATGAAGGAATAAGAAGTTTGTTATTTTTATAATGAGGCTTGATTGCAATACGGATCACTTAATTTATTACAGAATTGAAATATTTTATAATTAGTAGTAATGAGAGCAACATGTTTAGACAAAAATGTCATTTACAATAACTGGTTAGTTATTTTATGAGAAGTAGAAAAAGAAAACAAGAGTTCTACAGGATAAAAATGGCAAGAAAAAGAATTAGAAAAAAATAATAATTGAATCAAAATTATAACTGAAGCTCTGAATTTATCTAATAAGTGACTTAAGTGAGCTTAAAAAAAACATATTGAGAATGTAGAATAAGTAGGTATCTGAAATCAAAGAGAAACTATTTTTATCCGTTTCAAGCTTGCTTGATTTAAATACGACTTTAGGTACCTATATACCTATCTTAGGAATTTAGAATTTATTTTACTTTTCACTTACCAAAATGTAACTGATGATAGTGGAAACGCATTTTCTCTGGGATTAGGCTTTCTAGTTGCCTTCAGTTTACCATCCATATTCCTTTTGATTTCAAACTTGTTCAACGCTACAACATGGAACCGAATTCTACAACAATAAAAAGAACAAAGTCATCACTTCCATCGATTTCATAATCGTAAATACCGATATAAAATCAAATCTCGAATCAACAACTAAGTGTAACCCTGATAAATGAATCAGTAGGTAGTTTTTTCAAGTTTGTTTACCAGAAGAGTATTGACCTGCCATTGATTTTTATCTGAAGTGGTACCTATAGTTAGTAAATAAATAAATGTAGGTATAATAAATATATACTTTATTTTGCGCACTATTTCAAAATGTTCCTCTAATATATGCAGTCATGCAGTGGCGGTACGGAATTTCAAAATGAGGAGGCTCGATGCATTTTGATTGGTTTATCTGCCTCATCAGTAAATTGAAATAGCCAAACTATATCTACACAGTGATAAGAAATGATTTGGCCCGTGGAGTGTTCTCAAAAAAAAACTAATCTGCAAAAAATCAATTCAAAATCCAAAAATCCTAAAAATATCCTCTCAGACGAAACAAGAAGTTGGCGAAATTTTGTCTCAATATTCAATATCTTGACAGTGTTTTTAGAAAAATATCAGGAAATTTGCAACAATGTGTGATTCAAAATTCATGATCTGCAAGTTCTTGGGAACGCACCTGAAATTTTCAAAACCTATTGAAATTGTCTTGCATTCATCAACGATCCTAAGAATCTTTTCCTAGAACAACAAGGGAGTCTTAAAAGTGATGAATCTCTTTAAAAAGAATTAGGCAATTAAAACATTTGAAAAATTCCAAGAAGAACTAAGAAGAACTAAAAAAGTTCGCAAAGCAATAATAGCTCAAGATTCAAAATGTTAAAGAATCGGGATATAAATTGAAACCTCATTAAAAAATACATTATGTATAATAGGTTTTATCAAAATTCAACACAATATTTTAGTGAAAAAATATTATTAAAATGATAAAAAAAAATAATTTATTTCATCACCCAGGAAAAATCTCACCTAAATCAAATCTTAATGCATTTTATTAAAAATCTTACCTAGAATATTGATGATGGTATCTCTAATGAAAATTATTTTTACTAAAATCAACACAATATATCCGTGTTGTCATAGACAGATTTCACACCTCTTTTTTTTTTTTTTTTCAATTCTCGTTTTTATCTTCGCAAATGAAATATCCAAGTCACACTGACCGCAAATATTGGACATTTTAGTTATCAATGTTCGTTACGATTGATAATGAGTACTAAATTTACCTAATTAATTTTTTTAGCGGAAGATAAAATAATGTGATTTTGAGCCAGCTTAAAACAAACTTGGAGCGATGAATTATGTAATAATAATTTTTTAATTAAAAATATCAACTCGCTTTCACTCATTTACCTTGTTAAATATTAAATAATATTGATGGAAGTTTTATTTTTCCTGAGACAAATGTTTGTGGGATTAATGATTGAATTGAAATTTTGCGAATAAATGGAAAAAAGATTGAAATTTGTTCAACTTTGATAAAAATCTGGGGCAGACATGCAGGAATGGATGGCAGTATTTGCGTTTATTGGTGGGTCTCGAAGATTCGTAGATCTAAGAAAACCTGAGAAAGTCTAAGCTCAGACAAAGTAGCGAAGCCCTTGTCCGAGCACTGAAACTGGAAGTCATCTTTGGTGCCTCACGACGCAAAATACGAGCAATATCCATTGAAGACCCAATAGATAAACAATCGTCCAAAGAGGATGGTATCGAGAATGTTATGAGCAATTTCATGGAGAGAATGAGGAAACTACTACTATAAGATAGAAAAACGGGAAACAACCCCAGACAAACATTAATACCGAGACACCGGGTAGAATGTTACCGGTGCCATAAGCTTGGGATATATTCAGCGAAATTGTAGAGTAAGGATGTCCTCCTCCATCTAGAGATCGTTTCCAACGCTTTTCGAGATATAGAGGCACCAGCCGTAATAACAAACAGGGAAACGAGAACTAACCAGTATGGAGGGGCGAATTGGGCGAATGCTGGTTAGTAATGACGACGCCCCCAGGGTTGTTTACATAAAATCATTGGGCAGCCATTATAAAGGATAAAAATTCGAAGGACAAATTAATGGAGAATTTAAAATCACTTTAGATATGGCTGTTAAAGTTCCTATAATTAGAAGAACATTAGTCAAGTCTCGGGCAATCCAATCACTCACTAGAAACCTTCAGTATACGAACAGTTACAGGGGAATCAGCACCAGTTCAAGAAGTAGCTATGATTGAGCTTACTTTTGGATCTACCACCTTCAGGCACAGAACATTAGTCGCCGATATAGAAGATGACTTTATTTTGGGAATGGATTTGATCGGCAAACATGGTTTCTCTTTCGATCCTTCTATGAACATCCTCAAATTTGGCAATGAAGAATTTGTCTAAACTACACAAAAAGAATCCCAAGCTGTTAAGATCTTGGCAATAAACCCAGTGAGGATTCCTGAGCGAACTGAGAAGATCATTTGCGGAAAATTGGAAACAAACCCTGGGTGCTGCGTTGAATTAATACATACTATTGTTGGAAATAAACCAGAAAAATCTATCGTTGAAAAGACTCTAGTAAGAACAAATGGAAACATTATGATAAGAATTGCCAATGTTTCTTCTGAAACAGTAAAGATAAAAGAAGGAGATATTATTGGAACTCTCAAACCAGTTAAACAAATATCGAACTGTGCCTACCAGATAAGCGACATTTTGAAAAATCGAAATTAGATACAGACACCTTCATGCAAACATTGGCGAAATTATGGAAATATCTCGATCCAGATAGACTTCAAGAAGTCACAGATTTCATCTTAAAAAAAGTAGACGTATTTGTGATGGATAATCAAACCGGACGAACCAGTTTTATTCAACACAAAATTGATACTGGATTGGCACACCCAATTAGACAACCACCTCGACGTATGCTAGTAGCTAAACAACAGGAGGTGGAAAACCAAATTGATAAAATGCTTCAAGAGGGGATCATTGAAGAGTCAAATAGTCCATGGTCTGCGTCAGTAGTATTGGTTACAAAGGATGATGGGAGTCTAAGATTTTGGAAGGACAGCTTCCCTCTCCCCAGGGTAGACGACATATTAACAACTCTATCGGGCTCTAAATGGTTTTCCACCTTGGATCTTAAGAGTGGATACTGGCAAGTGGCGATACACAAAGATAACAAAGAAAAAACTGCCTTTCGTGCCGGAAGCGGGTTATACCAGTTTAACGTAATGCCTTTCGGATCGTGCCTAGTTCTCATGCAGCGGAAAATCGCGTGGCGTACGCACAATTTTTAAAATTTGTCCCGCAGCGGGGAAATGTCAACTTTTTGCGATATCCCATAAATAAACTAGTTTTAACTTTTGCGTGAGTTTTTATCTTCTGTCACATTTTACTGTCACCTGTGTATGGTACGACATTTGATGAAAATCACTAATATACAGTGTGATTTTTTAAGTGTGCAACATATGAGGATTTTTTTTTAGTAATAGCTCAACCCAAATACAAACAAGGCCAAAAGTTGGTGCATGTCTCATAATCATATTAGGTGCACTTAGAATAATTAAAAGTCAAACAGCATACAGGGTAGCTCAAACAATATCAAAGCTGGTACTGTAAAGTATCCTTATTTTAGAAAATTCAGCAAAATGTTATAGAGAAAAGTTGTTTGGAATTAAAAGTTATGCCTAAGTACCAAAACATAGCCTCCTAAGATTTTTTTCGAAAAAAATCTATAATTTCAAGCATATTTGTAAAATTAACTTAGATTTTCAATTTTTTATGGAGTCACAAAATTCATGTTTGTTGCAATGATATTCAACACAAGTTTAAAATGTCGCAATTTTTTTTTTAACAAGTTAAAACATTACTAATGATAATAGCCATATTAAAAAAACTCTCCTTAGAGTGCAAAAGTTTTATTTTATTTAAGTAAATATTAGTATAATTTTGATATTTTTTGAGCCACCCTGTATGCTGTTTGACTTGCAACCATTCTAAGTGCACCTAATATGATTTAGTCCCCAGTACATCGATCTCAAAATTTTGTAACTTATGTACACGCCCAACTTCCTGAGTGGCTTCATAACACCAAGTCGGACAATATTTTTCATATCTCCACCCTGGGCGATGGGACATTGCGGCGCTAGCTCTTCGTGAAGTTGTCGTTCTGACGTCCCTAAGGAAGTTGATACATGTACGTGTAGTTTCAATGCCAATCGACTGTTTTTTACATTACATTAACGATATCACATTTGTCGGACAAAAACCATGTGGCTTTGGGCAAGTACTGACACCCCCAACATGTCGCTGTGGCGTCCCCAAGGAAGTTGATACATGTACGTGTAGTTTTAATGCCAATCGACTGTTTTTTGTATTACATTAACGATATCATATATGTCGGACAAAAATCACGTGGCTTCGGAGGCGTCCGACGCTCTCAACATGTCGCTGTGGCGTCCCTAAGGAAGTTGATACATGTACATGTGTTTTTAATACCAATTGTCATAACTGAAGAAGCTGCCTCATTACTATCCATACCACGTCAGCGCATAAGAGCCGACGTATCCGGACTTGGAAGCGCAGAACCTCGTCGCAAAATGGATGGTGAAAATAAACGTCAAGCCAAGATTCCCAAGCAACTTCTCAATGGAGATTCCTTGTATTGTTCTACCCAAATTAACAAGGACGCTACCAAGTGAAGAAATCACCGTAAACATCGACAAATGGAAAAACGACTTACTTGCTGACCCTTCGTTCCACCGACCAGGGCCAATCGACATCATTTTGGGGGCAAAAGAATATGGAGAGATAATCCAGACGGGCATTCGAAAAACAAAAGATGGATTACTCGGACAGCACACCGAATTTGGGTGGATTCTATCCGGAAACATTCTACGACGTGAGAGAAAAAATATGCAAGTTGTCAGTCTCATAACTTGCATTGAAGAAGATCAGCAGTTAGCGAAATTTTGGGAACTAGAAGAAGTAGCCCAAAGCAGGCCAACCACGGAAGAAGATGAATTCTGCGAAAAACATTATCAACTCAACACGAGAAGAAACAGCGACGGTACATACACAGTCAAGATTCCATTTAACGATAAACTAGAACAGCTAGGGATCTCAAGATCACGTGCAGCCGCACGACTACTACAGCTAGAGGAGCGATTTTCAAGAGATCCTAAGCTCGAAGAAAAATACGCTCAATTCATGGAAGAATACCTGAAGCTCAATCATATGAGAATATGCCCGCAACCAAACAATAGCCCATACTACATTCCTCACCAGCCTGTAATAAAAGACTCCAGCACGACAACAAAAATGAGAGTAGTATTCGATGCCTCTAGCAAAACTTCGAGTGGTATCAGTCTCAATGATGCAATGTACTCAGGCCCGAAACTTCAGCAAGAATTGCCAGACATATTACTTCGTTGGAAGACACATAAAATTGTATTAGCAGCAGATGTCGAGAAAATGTATCGGCAAATTAAAATTCACCCAGATGACCAAAAATACCAAACAATTCTATGGAGATTTGGAACAAATGAAGCCATACAAGAATACACGCTAACGACAGTCACATATGGAACCACCCCAGCTCCATACTTGGCCATTAGAACCTTACAGCAACTGGCAGAAGATGAAAAAGACAATTTCCCACTAGCATCTAAAGTGACCAAACAGGATTTCTACGTCGACGATCTGCTTTCCGGGGCAGATACGCTCGAAGAAGCCATCAATCTTCAGACAGAACTCATAGGCATGTTCAAAGCTGGAGGATTCATCCTGCGTAAATGGTCCAGCAACCATATACAAATCCTCAATTCTCTGAATAAAGAACTGAGAGAACAATCCCTACAAGAAATCACTGAAGACGGCACACGAAAATCCTTGGGAATCCATTGGGCACCATACGATGACACCTTCAGATTCAAAACGCAAGTCAACATGGAACAAAAAATTACCAAACGCATTATTCTCTCCGAAGTTGCGAAGCTGTTCGATCCGTTAGGATGGTTAGCTCCAGTAGTCATTAAGGCTAAGCTCTTAATTCAAGATCTATGGCTACAAAATTTAAAATGGGATGACTCGATTCCGGCTAACATCCAGACAAAATGGAGGTCTTTCCAAGATGAACTAAAAGCGGTGGAAGACATTTTGCTTCCCCGATGGACCAACCAAACGACAAACAGTCAGAAGGAACTACATGGTTTTTGCGACGCCTCTGAAAGAGCGTACGGCGCTGTCATCTATCTCAAAGTTAACAGCAAGGAAGGTCCAGCCAAAATATCACTTCTCACAGCCAAATCGAAAGTTGCTCCCACAAAAACAAGAACTACACTCCCCAGACTAGAACTATGTGCAGCTGTTCTTCTTGCAATATTCATGAAAAGAACCGTCACTGCATTATCAATGGAGGAAGTTGATAAATATGCATGGACTGATTCAATGATAACATTATCATGGATAAAGTGAGACGTTACAAGATGGAAGACCTTTGTCGCAAACCGAACGGCAGAGATCAACTCCCTACTACCAGACAAAAGTTGGAACCATGTCAGAACTTCGGAAAACCCAGCAGACGCTATTTCAAGAGGCATGGATGCAACAAAACTGAAACAGTTCAAGATGTGGTGGAATGGTTCAGATTGGCTAGCGTCAAAACCCACTGTGGAAGCACTGTCACAGAAAATAGAAATACCTCCAGTTACAGAAGAAGTGAAACTCTGTCACGCAGCAATTATTACGGCAGAATGTACCAACCAGATGGAGATCATCAGCAGATTCTCCTCACTCACCAAGATGATACGAGTTCTAACGTACTGTCGTCGAATGCTCAAAGAAAATTGGCGCAGAAAAGGGCCACTAAAGGTTGACGAACTCGACACTACTCTAGAATTACTAGTCAAACAAGAACAACTTTATCACTTCAGAGGAGAAATAAAGTCGCTTCAAGAAAATAATCCTGTCAACTGCAAAAGCAAAATCATCAACCTCAACCCAGTATTGGACCACAAGGGTATACTGAGAGTTGGCGGACGACTAGAAAAATCACATTTACCATACGAAACCAAGCATCCGAAGATCATACCTTACAAAAGTCATCTCACCAAGCTCATAATTCTCGACGCCCACATTCAAACCTTACATGGAGGAAACCAGCTCACACTGGCATACACAAGAAGACAGTTTTGGATAATAAATGCCAAAAAATCTGTCAAATCAGTTATTGGAAAATGTATTAAATGCATTCGGTTTAAGGCAACCACAGCGAACCAGCTCATGGGAAATCTGCCGACTGCAAGAGTATCACCATCTCATCCTTTCGAGCATGCGGGCGTAGATTATGCCGGGCCACTGCAGATTCGGACAAATAAGGGAAGAGGACACAAGGCATACAAGGGATACATCGCCATCTTTGTATGTTTTGCAACCAAGGCAGTCCATCTAGAAGTCGTAAGCGACATGTCATCCGACACCTTCTTGGCGGCATTCCGACGCTTTATCTCACGAAGAGGACGCTGTGCACATCTCTATAGTGACAAGGGCACTAACTTCGTCGGTGCCAGCAGAATCCTTCAAAAGGAGATAGCCACGACCATCCAGAACTCCAATGTTCAAGACGAGTTATCATCAGTTGGAACGCAGTGGCATTTCATACCCCCAGGAGCACCACACTTCGGCGGGCTATGGGAGGCGGCAGTCAAATCTATGAAGTACCACCTGCGAAGAGTTGTTGGAGAGACCCGTTTGACATACGAGGAAATGACAACACTCATGCACCAGATCGAAGGCTGTTTGAATTCTCGACCACTGTATGCAATGACAAATGATCCAAGTGACCTAGATGTGCTAACTCCCGGTCACTTTCTAATTGGGAGATCTATACTAGACCCTCCGGATCCAGTCTCCACAGCTATCACATCAGGCCTTACCGAAAGATGGAGGTTGGCACAGAAGGTTAAAAAAGATTTCTGGAAAAAATGGACATCCGACTACTTAAATCAGCTACAGCAGCGCTACAAATGGCAAAATCAACAAATGAACCCACGAGTAGGAGATCTAATGATTATCAAAGAGCAAGACATCAACCCTAGCAAATGGCCCCTCGGTAGAATAACGGAAATCCACCCATCACAGGACGATAAAATGGTGCGAGTGGTCACTCTAAAAAAGTCAGAAGGAGGCCCTACAAAACGACCCATACATAAACTAATTCCTATTCCCACAGAGAAGGATGACTTGGAAGCAATAAGACTCGAACAAAGCCAACCATCCCACTCAAAAAATCACAGGAAAACTTGGAGAATAGTAATTTCGGCACTGATATTTATGTTTGCCTTGGGAAAAACTTCAGCCCAAAAATACGAGATACAGTATCCTCCTCCAGGCCTCTATATAGAGCACATTGGACACGCAAAGATAGATAGGGGAACCTTTAGAATGGAACTCCGATTCAACAAGTCTAGATTATGGAATGACACCATCAACATAGATTCATCAATTCGGCAAGTTTCGACTCTTTGTGAGAGAGCCAGAGAATTAGCATCCAACATGGAGTGTTCATCGCTAATTCACCACCTTCAAGAAAAACAGCAACACGTCGATTGGATGAACAGAGGGATGCAGAACGTGATGACCAATCGTAATAAGCGAGGACTTATGGGAAAATTGCTCACATCAGTATTTGGAGTCAACGATGAAGTGTACGCAGACATTGAAGAATTAGACAAAAATCAAAAGGAACTCATCAAGACCTCAAATCATCAAGCGAAGTTTATGCTACATGCTCTGGCTACATTTAATCAGACAGAGGTACGAATCAACAACCATCTAGAAAGATTCAGGAAGAAACTCAATGAAGGCCTTGAAGCAATCAATGAAATGCAGAACTGGTACAGACGAATTGACGAAAACAAACTTAATATTCATTTATTGAGTGCGTACCAAATAGTGGCAAATTACATAGATGAAGTCACTGATTACCATCAAAAACTTTTGGACATCCATTATCACCGTGGACATCTATTTGAAGTCATATCTCCAGCTTACGTTGAAGAAACCATAGCGTCAGCCAACAAAAAACTTCCAACGAACATTAAAATAATCTCATACCCAATCCTGCAGAACAAAGTTCAACACAGCAAGGACTTCATTCACATATTTGGCTACTTCATCATTACAGAGAACAACGAGTTTGTGCTTATCAAGGCAACACCAATCCCAACCAAAATAACAAAAGAAACTTACTGGATACTCGATGTGCCAAACGAATTCATTGCAGTAGACTACAATTCCCAGTTATACTTCCAGCTCAGTGAAGCAGAACTAAAAAATTGCATCAGCATCAGTCAAGATGCATTCATCTGTGCACCGACTACGACTCGAACCATAGAAGCTACTCCCAACTGTATCATCGATGAAGTCTATCAACGATCGCAAAACACTTCGTGCGCACTACGAAAAAAGACCTTGATATCTAGTATCATATGGAAACGTTTGAATACACCTAATGCTTGGATGTTCATTAGCGCAGACCAAGTCAAAGTAGCAATCATCTGCGATGGCATTCGTGAAGAAGTGACACTCAACAAAACAGGGATTGTGGTCATATCCCAGAACTGCATCATAAAAACCAACAAAAACATTTTAACTCCAAAAAGAGCTGAATCAGTGACTGTTCTGGCATCCATGACACAACCGATCAACCCAAACACAACAGATGCGTCCGTTTTCCAATTAGGACACGAAATTCTAGAAGAACCAGTTCTAGAAGCCTCAGCATCTTTGGATAGAATTGAAGAGGAAGAATCAGATATTCAACAGCAACTACAAGAAACGCATTGGGCTTCCATACACCACCTAGCAGTATTCGGCACTGTTACATCGAGTACACTTATCACCATCATAATCTTGGCACTCTTGGGATATCTCGGGTATCGAAAACATAAGACGAAACCAAGACGTCAAGAAGACCACAATATCAACGGAATACCCTTGGAACCGCTTCGAAGCTACAGCAGGAACCACGAAATTGACACCGATGCCAGCAGCTGACCAAGATTGCGGCGGCCAGAATGTCTAATCTTGAGAAGTATTCAAAATTAGCCATAAGAGAAATTTATAGGATTTAGTTAAAAAACCATAAAGTGGACCAGTTTGATTATATTGACCTGCATTGACGCAACCATGTAATACAAACAATAATCCAATATTGTTATTAATTAACTAGCAAGTTTTAAAATACCAACCTAATTGCAGCAATCTGCAAAATCATCATCATTCCAAATTACGTTTATTTTATTAATAATTTTTGTGTATAAATATCGGCTCATTTCAAATAATAAATTAGTATCAAACCTTTACTGGTGTATTACTCACTTACCACAAAACCCTAAGCCTATACCCAGAGTGTGAGGCTGCACTCTACCTAAAGACGAAAACCCTTCACAGTCGTCACCTCTACAGGGCACTGTGAAAATACCGACACCAAGGTTCTCCCATATCAAAAGGGAAATCTAACACCAATCGACAGTTTTTTACATTACATTAACGATATCACATTTGTCGGACAAGAACTTTGAGAGAATCAACGAAAAAATTAAAATTAGTTTAACTTATGGCAACGTGCATATTAAAGTCCGACAAATACCATTTTAAAGTCACGTGATATTGGTGGCAAAAAACGTATGTTCGTTGATCATGTCGTTGATATCACCTACAAAAAGCTACTGGTGGTTAATTACTATTGAATTTTAAGATATGTTCCCACTAGCATTTTACAAACGCGTTTCTGAACTAGTATTGACCAATCAGATGGGAGTTTTAATACTTGCAATTGTTGCGAGACCCACTTTTGTCGCTTCTGCTGCCCCTTGTAATACATTCTGAACTTGAATTGGGTACCCGTTTTCTATTTGCTTCTTTTCGAGTTGAAAAAAGGTTAATATAGTCAAAATTATTAGCTGTGTTTGTCCGTTGTATCATATTCGAAAATAACTTTGACAAACTAATTGATGATAGTGACGGATTCTATTTCAGGTAAGAATTTTATGAAGACACCAGCTTTTTTGTCAATTTTACTATCACCGCTGTTTGAGATGTATTCAACAAGGATAGAGAAAAATCACGTGACTTTAAAATGGTATTTGTTGGACTTTAGTCAGTTTATTATTTACCTACTTTGTCAAATACCTGTGGGGTCCTGTGTCATATTCCCTGGATCTGTTTTTTTGATAGTTCTCCGAGTATTTACGGAAATTATTATTATGGTGAACGGTCATTCAAAACCAAGCGTGTGAGAACTGAGAAAGAATGGATATTCAGTCGTGTTTTTTGTGCAATCTCTGGAGTGAAGATCCTGAATTTCGGCAGAAATTGATCAAAAGGACTTTTGTTGTCCGACTGACTTTTTTTTTTTTTTTGGCTCTGGTTAAAACCAACTGGCCAGTATCTCTCATTGTTAAATTGACCACATTCGACCACAAATTCACTGAGATTGAACAATTTTTTGAACTTATACTACATACTAAAATAAGCATAATCTACTATCTACTTGTTGCAGATTACTTTTAGTCGTTTTTTTTTTTTTTTTTATTCTTTGATTTCTTGTCTTTTCTTTTACCTGCTTTTTTTTTTCCAATAAATTTTCCTATAGTCTTTCATTGTTTCAAGTTTTTTTTTTTTTTGTTTTTTGTTTGTTTTTTTTTTATATATATATTTTTTTTTTTTTTTTTTAATTTTTTTTTTTTTTTTTTTTTTTTATTATTTTTTTTTTCTTTTTTAAATTTCAATCTTAGCAACTAATATAAATTTATACAGGGCGCTGTATATACTAAAATTATTCGATATTAGAAGAGATTTTAAGTTGAATGGAAATACAACCAGGTCTTTTAAAATATTGTATAATAAATACATGTTATCAACATGAAACAAACATCCCAAGATACTGTGTTCCAAATCCCCTATATCTCCACATTCGCAGAGTTCGCTCTCCTGTAATCCGATTTTTTTTTTATAAGTAGGAATTAATGCATGACCACAACGAATGCGAGACATAGTTCTTATAAAACTTCGGTTCGCTATTCCGACAAACCAAGCCTTTTTATTAACTTCTGAAAACATATTTTTAAATGCAAGTCCCTTATCAATAAGGTTAAAGTTCTCCTGCCAGCATTGGTATAGCTTAGAGTTCAACAAATTAAAATAATCTGAATGTGGTATTTTATAATTTTCAGCAAAACTTGGGAGATTTGTTGCATCTTTAGCTAGTTTGGCTACAATTTCATTATGCTTTATGCCAATATGAGCCTTGATCCAAACAAGATGAACACATTTACCAAATCGTTTGAGTGTTGTACAGGTATTAATTATTTTTTTAACAATGTAATTGGCCGGCGTTTTGAAGCTACAATTGTCAATTGCCTGTAAGGCGCTTTTGCTATCAGTAAATATGGCAAATTGTGTATTACCTTCATATTCGATACAATGTATCAGCGCTTCCCATATAGCCCATAATTCTGCTGAGAAAATTGATGAACCGTTCAACAGCCTAAACTGTTTATATGTATTCTTATTTTTGTGGATGAAAGCACACCCTGTTCTACCATTGATAACCGATCCATCGGTATATATATGCTCTGAGTTCTTATAAATAGTATTTTGATCTTTTACAAAAAGATATTTTATAATTAATGGTTCTTCACTGTTGTAATGCTTTATTGTTATTTTGGGTATATCATAAAGAAAATTATTGGACAGCTGGAAGTATGGTGCTATTTTCGAAGAATAGATATTTTCTGAGATATTTTCTTTATTATGGGCTATCCAAGAATAGCTATTTACAAGTAGAGGAGATTTTTTATGTTTCCAAAAGGAATGCGTAAAATTTAATACTGTAAGATGATGAATTTTTCCTACTAAATCGCTATTTTTTGAAATGAGTTTTAAAAGAAGTTTATTGGCTAAATGATTTCGTCGTAGTGTTAGAGGTGGTTCTCCAGTTTCTGCTTCCATTACTGCAATGGGAGTGCTTCTAAGATATCCTACACAATGTCTTAGACATTTGTTTTTGGCTACTTCAATTTTATTAAGGTGAGTATTAGCGGCTGAACCATACAATTGGCATGCGTAGTCCAAGATAGACCTAACATACGCCTTGTAAAACATTAATGATATATTTGGATCAGCTCCCCATTTCTTGTGGTTGAAAACCCTTAAAATGTTTATTCCATTTTCAGCTCGCTTAATGAGATAGTTAATGTGGTCTTTCCATAAAAGCTTTTTATCAAGTAAAACCCCAAGATATTTGACGGTATTTTTACATGAAATCTGGAGTCCTGACATTTCTATTTCATTAGGTAGGTTTGTTCTTTTCCTTGTAAATATACATATCGATGTTTTTTCTGCAGAAATGCTTAACCCATTATTATCACACCACTGTAGGGTTTTTGAAAGTTTGGGTTCTATTTTACTGTTGCATTCTTCTATTGACTTGTCCTTTGAAAAAATACAGACATCATCTGCAAATTGAAGAATTTTGACTTGATTATCAAACAGTTTTTCCAGGTCGTTAGTATAAATTATATAAAGAATCGGGCTGAGAATTCCTCCTTGCGGTAACCGCACTTGAGCCATCCGTGCTTCTGTGAGTCCATCGGATGTTCTTATATATACGAATCGATTGCTATATATTGAAAAAATATTATGTACAATTCTTTCAGGAATCCCAATTTGTTGCAATTTCCTAACGAGAATATCATACTTTACATTATCATAAGCTCCTTGGATGTCTAAGAACAATACTGAAGTGTTTTGGTTTTCAGTAAGTCCTAATTGTATTTCTGTGACCAGGCTAGATACTGCTTCAATGGCAGAATTTCCAATTCTAAATCCTTTTTGAGTAATTGGCATTATTTTGTTCGATTCTATCCAAAACTCAATCCTATTCTTTAGCAATCTTTCATATGTTTTTAATATGCAAGAAGCAAGAGCAATTGGTCGATATGATTTGGATTGGTGTTTAGGTTTACCAGGTTTCAATATTGGTACTAAGATATATTCCTTCCAGTCTGAAGAAATTGGGTGGTCTCCTTTTAAGATTTTATTGAATATGTCGAGAAGGATTTTTTTTGGCAATGCGGGAAGATTCGATATCATGGAGTATTGTATATTGTCTTTTCCTGGGGCAGTGTTATTGTTGACTTTCACAGCTTTATTCAGTTCCTCCATTTTGAAAGGGTTACATAAATAATGATTATCTATTTCTGAATTTTCGTTCGGTATTGGATATTTATTCGTCACAAAGTGGGGAGTTAGTCGAATGTGAAAATCTTCTATCCAGGGATCTTCTAAGCTTATGGGAGTTTGGTTTTCCTTTTTCCGATGATTAAAACTATTAACTTTTTTCCAGACCTCCTTCATTGGAATATTACTATTTAAGGAAGAGCAGTAATTTTGCCAATTTTTTCTTTTTTCTTCTTTAATAACTCTTTTTGCCATTGCATCAGCTTTTTTGTAATTTATTAGATTATCGAGATTAGGATTACATTTATAAATACAAAATTTTTCTTTCCTCATAGCTGTTAATTCGTCGCATTTTTTATTCCACCAAAACTTACCTTTGCATAATTTATTGTTATCAAATTTGGGAATACTATTTTCAAGAACAGTATTTAATATTTCTATAAAATCATTATATTCAATATTATCTTGAGAAGTAAATTTATCCATGCATTCCATATAAAATATATCCCAATTGGCTTTTTTTGTATTCCATTTTTTTGAATTCTTGCTTATGATATGTTTTGGTGAGATATTACATGTTATTTTTATCGGTGTATGGTCCGAACCGTAAGTGTCGTCCATGGTGCTCCATTCTGTGAATGGCTGGAAACATGGGGATGCTAGGGTCAAGTCTATAGCCGAGCTTACACCCCTCGTTGGGCCAAATCGCGTATGTGAACCATCGTTCAAAAAGGTTATATTACTTGAATCAATTGCATCCAGCAAGGTTTTACCGTGAATATTATTGTCCAAACATCCCCATGCCAGATGATGAGCGTTAAAATCTCCACCAACTAAAAACGGTCTGTTAATAAATTTAAAAAACGATAACCATGTCTGGACGTTTATTTTTGTTTGAGGTTTTATATATACTGTCAAAAGATTTAAATCTGAGTTGTTTTTAATTTTTATTTTAACACCTACGTAAAATATATTATTAAATACAGGGCCCATAATCTCAGTAAATTTTATGTTCGACTTAATCAAAATAGCAACTCCTCCCTTACCATCCTGGCGATCTTTTCGAACTACATTATATCCGGAAAAGGGGACATACTTGTCTGGCTTAAACCAAGTCTCAGACAAAAGGGCAACGTGAATATTATTTCGGGCTAAAATGAATTCTAAATTATTTTTATGTCATACCAGTACATTATTGTGTTTTTATACCTTAGATACCATCTATATAATTCATTACTTTATGCCCGTGCGGGCATAAAGTACACATTATGGCCCGCGCGGGCATAAAGTACACATTATGGCCCGCGCAGGCATGACATAAAAGTTTGTATGCACCACGGGTACTAATAGATATATACCCTCGGGCAACTTACGAACCCTCGGGCCAGAGGCCCTCGGCTTTGTAAGACTGTCGCCCTCGGGGCATAATCATCTACTTAGTACCCTTGATACATAAATAACTATTATTTGCAATTGCCGATCGGCAATTCCATTGGCACACATTTAGTTGGTTCATTGCAAATTTAAACAAAAAATTTAATTTTAACTCTTATTATAAATCAGTTTAATTCTTAGCCCTACAATAAGTATTAAATCCCTTCATATTTACTAATTTCTAAGATATAAAAAAAAAAAAAAAACTTTATTGATAATTTTCTCTTAACTTTATGTTTATTATATTAGCCAGTTCTAATTTATTTATATTGTATAACTGATTTTCTTTTAATGAATCTATAATAGAAATAACTATCTCTACTATGGTATTCACATTGTTCAAGCCTATATGACTCTGACCTGCTTCAGAAGTCGTGTTCTGATGAACTACACCGGATTGATATATTGGGTCATTTAAAATAGAGCCTGAACTCTGAGAAAAATTGAAGGTAGATAATATTTGATTATGTTCTGCCAAAATTGGATTGGGAGAACTTTGTCGAACTCTTTTGGGTGCTACTTTATGTTGAGTAAAATAGTTAGATTTTTGTTGATTAGAAGAATTTCTGACCGCATTATAGTTATTTGGAATTATTTTATCCAGTTTACTCAAGTCTACATTAGTGTTGGTGTTTTTGGATACTGCATTAGCGTAACTTTCCTTTGGAAAGTTTTTATGCGCGTCCATATATGACAGATTTTGTTCTGCCATTGCTTTTTTTATTTGTTTTTGTCTCGAGAACTCAGAACACATTTTAATTTGATTTGTATAATGCTTTTTCTCGCAATAAAAACAATTAATTTCTTTTTCTTCCTCACATCTATCAAGAGTATGATCCCCTTTACATTTCAGACATCTTGTTTTGCTTTTACATTGTTTACTTGAATGGCCGTATCTGAAACAATTGTAGCATAGAATTACTTTTTGTATAAATGGCGATACCTGCAACCTAACATGTCCGATTGCTACGTATTTTGGCAAATTTTGACATCTAAATGTAACTATAACCGACTTAGTGTTAATGAGTTTTTTTTCCTTTGTTTCTCTATCGATAATATTTTTTTAAATTCTATTCACTGCTTGTATTTCAAATTTACAATGAAAATCAAGCATTTTTATTTTCTTCATCAAAGTTTCATCCTGCATATCTGTGTCTATGTCAGAGATAACCCCTTGTCTAACCAACAAATATTTTGGAATGTACGCTTCCAAATTTTCTCTACCTAATTCTGTTGATTGTACTAATTTATTAGCCGATTGGCCATCTTTAAAAGTGACTCTCACCCTATTTTTTCCTACTGAGTTGATTTCTTTTATTTTATTATCGAGTTCTGGATGTGTAGAATAAATTATCTCATTAACTTTGATTGCATTTAACTTACCTCTGAAATCTGCTGAAATATTTTCAACTAAAACCTGATATGGACCGATATCCATATTATTATACGTGTACTTTACTTTTTCTGATTTATTTTTATTTACATAATCCTTTCTTTTTCCACTCCCTATACTACCTGCTAAAGCCCCTGTGGGGTCTAATCCGGGGGGCAAGCCCCCGCTATCGAACTCCATAGCAATATTTTAAATAAAATATTCACTTATTTCGTTTTTTTTTTTTCTAACACCTCACTGTAAAAAATTCACTGATAAGCCGCACCGAATATTCAGGTACCCACCGTCGTACCGATACGAGAACCGGATTCGTACTGCCGACTGACTTTAATACTCATTTTATTTGTCCGACATTTACTACACATGTTTTAAAATTACATTCTTATTCATAATTATTTTTGTCGGACATACATGTATCAACTTCCTTAGGGACGCCACAGCGACATGTTGGGGGCGTCGGACCCCCTCAAAGCCACGTGATTTTTGTCCGACCTATGTGATATCAATAATTTAACATAGAAAACAGTCGATTGGCATCAAAACCACACGTACATGTATCAACCCTTGGAGCAACCCGGATATTCCGGAACTCCATAGAACCGTATCTAGTGACTTAATCACCATCAAATCATGGTGTGACTCAAATCTCCTGTGCCTCAACCTCTCTAAAACCAAAGTTTTATCTTACAGAGCTTCGCTCCAATCTGTAGTACTGGATAACAATACCATGGAGGCCGTTGATTCCGTGAAATTCCTGGGGCTTGTTGTTGATAAATCTCTAAAGTGGGACCTGCATATCGACGCCTTAGCAAAGAAATTAAGTTCGGCCTGTTTTGCACTGAGATCTGTTTCCAGGGAGCTTAACTCGGCAACTTGCAGGATGGTATATTATGCTCTTTTTGAGTCGCATTTACGTTACGCCCTTCCATTCTGGGGCACGTGTTGTGCGTCTCAATTTGAACGCATTTTTAGACTGCAGAAGAGAGCTCTTCGTTATTCTTTGGGACTTGGTAGTAGAACTCACTGCCGGGGATTTTTTATCAAGTCTAGTATATTGAATCTTCCATCTTTATTTATTTTCGAATCCGTCTGCTTAATTCGTAAGCACTTAATATCAGCTATCTCAGAGAGGCCATCTCACAATGATCCACTGAGGAACGCAGAGTTGGATCTTTATCTGCCAATCCCGCGCTCAGAGTTAGTTAAAAGTTCAATACTTTCTAATGCTAAAAAGATGCATAATCATCTACCGCCTAACATCAGGTCCATTGCATCTTTTCTCGAATTTCGCAGGGCGTTGAGGGTGTATTTACTGAGGAGAGACTTGTACACAGTAAGCGAGTTGTTTATGGTTTCCTAATTCTTAATTTTGAGCAGCTTACTCACAGGTTTTGTTTTTGTTCCTGTATCATGATAGGTTATTATAAGTTATTGTATGTTTGTTTTTTTAGTACCTATAATATGCTTACTCGCACAGTATAAGCAGTTAGACCTAGATGTTTGTTTGTTAGTTTTAATCAAATTTTGACCATGAACTATTTGTTCAAGTGTTTGGTTTTGTCTGTGCTTTTGCATTTGTATGTTTTGTTTTTTATTTTTTCAGCCTTGTCCACAAAATTTTAAAATTTTCTGACAATAAAGCAAATTTTTTCTTTCTTTCTTTCTTTCTTTCTTTCAACTTCCTCAGGGACGCCACAGCGACATGTTGACGGCATCGGACCTTCCCCAAAGCCACATGGATTTTGTCCGACAAATGTGATATGGTTAATGTAATTTAAAAAAAAGTCGATTGGCATTGAAACTACCCATACATGTATCAACTTCCTTAGGGACGTCAGAACGACAACTTCACGAGGAGCTAGCGCGGCAATTTCCCATCGCCCAGGGTGGAGATATGAAAAATACTGTCCGACTTGGTGTTATGAAGCCGCTCAGGAAGTTTGGCGTGTACATGAGTTACAGTCGATGTACTGGGGACTATAATTAAAATACCAGAATATTGAGTTTTGCGACCTGTCAACCAGTCAAAAATGCTGACATTTTTTGCCAATCGCAGAAAAACACATTTCAAACCTCAAACCCAGACTATTCTCGTATTTTCGTATCGCATTCAAATTTATTCCGTACGTAATATTTCGGTAAGAGCGATAGTCGAGTCAGCTGTTTGCGGTTGTTCGTAATCGTATCACTCATAGTACGCCCACTACGTTATGTAATGACTGGAAGTCAAGAAAACACACCTGAGGATTTTTAATAAATGCAGTGCAAAGTGTTTTTACTAGCGTGCGGATAAGCCCACTTTCCGCAGGCATTTCAGTTTTGAAAGTGTCACTTTTCCGCATTATTTTTCTGCACTAGTGCAGAAAGGGAAAATAGTAGTAGTAGAGGTACAAGTATCAATTTTCATCTAGTACAAAAAATATCGTTCCATACTCGTGCGGAAAGTATCTTTTCGTCACTTGATTGATTGGCAGAACTCCGCTTCGCATCGTTCGGCCAACTGTAATCGCGTTCGGAGAAGTGACATTTTCCGCACGCGAGTACTCATATCAAAAATATGTTTTGAGTCACGTTCTTGAAATTTCTGGCTAATGCTTTTCTCTCAAAAAGAAAAATAAAAAAATCCTATGTTGGCGGTACTCCATCGGCTCCTATCTTGGTAAGGGTACTACCGCGGATGTTAGGTGGTACCTATGTACCTTAGATTTAATTCTTCGATTTACGTCTCTTTATATTCTTAAAAAGTGAGTGGTTTACGAGTAAAATGAAAATTAGGAAAAACATTGTTTTTTGACAGTACTTCTTTGACTCCTATCTCTGTAAGGGTAGTACCCATGAATTCCAAAAATTACTTTTTTTGAAGGTTTTTTTGTCCTCTTCAATTTATCTCTCTTAATATTTTCTCGAAAAATGAGTAGTTTTTGAGTAAAACGTTAATTAAGCAAGCAAAGTCAAAAATCCAAGATAGCGGCGCTCTTTTGACAATGTTCCCCTAGGGGGAGGTCTGGGGACTTTTAGTATGTCCATCAGGACCAAAAATCTTATCGATTGAGACTAGTCGCAGGTTTATGTTATTTTGTTCCCAATTCACCATATAAGAATTTTTAACTGTCTTGGAGTATACCTATACCTACATATTGTATTGTGCTCCTCTGAAACTGATGTGCTAAACCAAACAGGGCGAATCTCTGAAGATGGATCCTAATAGTCCGAGAGCCAGCGCCAAAAAAGTGCAAGAGTTTCATGAAAGCTGAAAATGTAATATAAGTTTGTATTTGTGATGTATATAACTATACTCGAGTCAGCCAGTGAGGTAGCGGGACAAGCTACCCCCACGCACCTTTGAATGTGTAAAAAATTTATCGCGATGAAAGAGTTTCATTGACAGCTGAAAATCTCTCAATCTATTGTTCATTTGATAAAAAACATGACGGACATGGTCAGATAGCATTATGTTAGGACAACTGGAGTCAGCATGCCTATACAGGGTGTCCGTTTTAAGTGATACCACTATTGCTATCTCCGAAACCGTAAGAAGTACGAGGTCGGTTAAATTAGAAAAAAGTTGCCTTTTTTGATGCTTATTCAAGACTTGCTTACAGTGTTGCCAAATTCCTTTTAGTTTACAAAATACCGGTTGATTTCTAAGAAACGCCTAAAAATATTTCATCAATTATTTCAAAAACTATTGATTTTCGGGTCACAATAGGGAACTTTAGAATTTTTTTTTTATTTTTTTAAATCATTTATTTATGCCTTGAAAGAGTATTCCCCAAATATTATTCCCTAAAACTCAATAATAACTTGGTGAAATTTTTTTAAAGTTTCGCGCGTATTAAAAGCATTTCAAACGACTTTAAATGCGCGTGAATCTGGATGACGTCACGTAGTATGATTTTGGATTTTGCGTCACCTTGTCGTCAAACTTTATATCACAAAACATCTTTATATTTTACTTCATTGTATTTAATTTGGTTGACTTCCACATTTTCCACCGTTATTTGTTTTGTTGTTGTTTTGGGTTGCGGCGAGTTGTAAATTTTTAAGTTATAATGGAAAAAAAGATTGGCACATACTTACTTTTGCTACTATAAACATATCACAAATTACAGATTGGCGGATTGGCCTTTGGAATTTCCTTCTTCGGTCATAATTAATAGGTATATCGTTTTATTTATATAATGCTGAGCTAATTATTGAATTTAAGCTATATAAACCAATTCTAATAATGATAAAATTTTAAAAAATCAGAGAAAAACGTAAATAAACACAGCTAACGGGTATTTATTATGTAGAGTTCGAGTAAACGCTCGGAGTTGCTATTTTGTTCTTTTATCCCTGTTCTTCTCATCATAAGGAAAAAAGACGGAAAATGCTCCGAGCGCTCCGTGTTTCAAGACGAACTCACGGTATGATGGACGGTTGCTGACAGACACTGACAGATCATACTACATGACGTCACGACCAGTACCAGAGCGTTTTTTCCCGCTAGAAATAATTTGAATTTTTCCGCATTTTCAATTCCTTATTGTGGCCGTTTGCGCTAAAAAGAAATTGTTTTTTTCGCTGATATAGGTTTTAATTAATGTATTCTTATGATTTATAGTAATATTTTCATGTTTAAATTTTAATTTTTTGTCAAGTTCCCTATTTAAATTTGAAAGTTTTATAATTTTTATCGCTCTACAACATGGCATCTTCAAATCTAAAATCCGACGTTTCGTGATCGAGCTACCATCATCAAGTTAATTTTTTTAAATGCGGACCTGGATTTTTTATGTAATTTTCAGAAAGCTCCTTTTATTCCCTTTTCAGCGATATACCTCTCAAGCATGATTGGCCAACGTTTCTGCTCTAAAAGGTGATCATCAGTGATTTTTTTTTTTTTTTTTTTTTTTACGGATATGCGCACTCGCAAGGAAATGTCCTATCACGCTCGAGAGCTCGAGAAGCGGCAAGTGCGCGGAAATGTCGGTGTATGTTGGTCTTGAAACGGTTCAGGTTGTAACCTGCAGGGAAAACCGTCGCAGGGAGTTTATTCCACAGCGATGCTGTTCTCCAGATATGAATTCTGATATAATGAGGTTCTTGGTGCCTCTAGTATGACAGTAAATTCATGGTTACCGTCTGTTTGACGGGTTCGCCTGGTAGGTGCTACTCTCGGTGGAATCATACGTGCCAACTCTTCAGAGCATTTTCCGTGATAGTACCTGTAGAAGAGAGATAAATCGCCCACAGATCTGCGATGTTCGAGACCATCCAAGTTACGAGTAAGTGCGGGGTCATTGATCAGCTTGATAGCACGGTATTCAAAAGCATTAAGGTATGTTTGGGTGCTGCACTCCATATATGTGAGCAGTTCTCCATAGTTGGTCGAATCTGGGCTTTATAGAGTGTCAGCAATTGGCTTTGTGTGTACAGATGTCTTGTACGAAATAGCACCCCCAGCTTTTGGGAGGCCCTTTTAGCAATATCTGCCACGTGACTGTGCCAAGACATGTTGGTCTCTGCAGTAACCCCCAAGATGTTCAACTGACTCTGTAATGTGACAGCACTTCCAGATAGCATGATGTTTGGCTCACCGGTGCTGGTCTTTTTTGAAAACAGAGCTGCTTGGGTTTTCTGCGCGTTGAACTGTACAAGGTTTTTGTTACCCCAGTCCTCTATTATCTCCAGGTCGTTATTTATCTGCGATATTTGAGTTAGTCTAAGATGATGGAATTCACGTGCGGAAAGACCTGTGGGTGGTATGAGTGAGGAGACTACATTGCCATCGTCTGCAAAGCAATAAAGTGGATTTACTGTTTTATCTATGAGGTCATTTATGTAAATCAGGAAAAGAGTTGGCGAAAGGATTGCTCCCTGTGGCACACCAGCATTTATTTGGTAAGAGTTGGAGTTCTGGCCATCCAGTGCAACATAAATGGATCTGTCCTTTAGGTAACTTTCAAACCAAGTGCAAAGTTTCGGCTTACTAAACTTTTACCTTAATTCGACCCTGGAATTTGTTATTAACAAAGGCGGTCTAACAAGTACTTTTTTCCTTTTATTAAGAACACTTAGAATTATCTGTTTGAAGAAGTCATAAGTGGTTCCTCTATTTAAGAAGAGTGACGTGGATGCTATAAACAACTACCGACCTATCTCACTTGTCCCAGTGATACCCAAGGTATTTGAATGCTTACTTACTTACATCAACTGTATTCATGAGAACTCGAGCTGTTTTCTGAAAACCAATTTGGCTTCAGGACCAACAAGGCAACTGCTCAGACTGTCTTGGAGCTGCTGGAATGTATGGCGGAGGTATTTGAGAGGGGGCAGTATGCATGTGTCACATGCTGCTACCTCTCAAAGGCATTTGACTGTGTCACTCATTGTATTCTTCTGGACAAGCTTAGGGCCTATGGTGTCAATGACCGCAGTGTCACTCTGCTGAAGCATTACTTTGCAAAACTGTACCCAAATCACATCATACAAGGAAAAAGATCTATGAGGCAGAGATGAGGTTTGGAGTTCCCCAAGGCCCCAAGATAGGGACCTCTTTTGTTTCTAGTCTACATAAATGATGTGAACCGCTCCCTACCTTTTTCCACAGTGTTGCTGTTTGCGGGTGATACTTCTGTCCTGGAGACGGATGTGGAGATTGGCTACCTGATACAATGGATGAATCGCAGTGTAGATAACCTAAAGAATTGGTTTTCTGCTAATAAACTGGCTTTAAACGACAGCAAAACTGAGCGCATCGTTTTGGGACTGAGAGAGATTGAGGAGAACGTGGAGGAAGTGAAGTTTCTTGGAGTGTACCTTGACCCAGCTTCGAGGATTGAACGACGTGGATCAGATCTTCATCCGCTTATCCAGAAACATCTTTTTGCTCAGAAACCTCTAACAAGTGCTGCCCAGGGATTCCCTGCTTCAAAAATTTCATGGTATTTTTCAGTCAGTGGCTTTTTATGCTATCTTCGTGTGGGGACATGCACCAAACTCATCTCGTATCATTGGAGAGGTTGGAGATTTTGTTGAGCGACATTTCGGTCAATTCCATGTTGATTTTGACTGGCGATCTCAACGTGAATGTCTTGGACAAGTGGAATAGATCTAATCAGTTATAATTACTGTGTAATTTGTTGAACTCGTTCGTGGATCGGCCAACCCGCTTTTCCGCATTTTCTGCCTCAATACTGGACTACTTCTGCGCCAATTTCATAATAAGATTGAAATTCAGTGTGTAACGATCAAAGCCGGTTTGTCTGAACACGAGGTAGTAATAGGACTTGTGCCATTTGGCGATGAAGCTGATCAGTGTGGGTTTAGACCCGGTAGACTTTATACTAGGGCAAACTTTTCCAAATTTTCTTCGCTTTGCCACCGATCGGAATGGAATGACTTTCTGGCTACTGTCAGCCCATGTTGCTGAGTAATTTTGACAATGCCTTCCTTATTGTCAGTGTAAAGAAGCGGAAGAGAAAACCCTGGTTTACAAAAGGCCTGCGAACATCTGGAAAAAAGAAGCGCTCTCTTCATTACATTAGAAAATTCTCTATGAACAATCCAATATTTTTAAACAACTGCTGGACAATTGCTTTCGAACAAGGTAAATATCGCCTAACTTTCAAGCTCGATATTTTTAGAACCAGACTAGATATCGACCTGCGGTTTTCACGGGCTGACAGATTGACTTTTTGTGAAAAAAATTGCTATTTTGAAATTTTTTTAAATGTCTCTTTTTTTTTATACAGGGTGTTAAAAGAGTCCATGATTTTCATCCCAATTTTGAATGTGTGTAACTTTCTCAGATAATTTTTTAAATTTTATTTCTATGCGGCGTTTTAATCAATGATCTTCTGCAAAAAAAGTAATTTCTCAAATTTTTTATATCTGCCTTAGTTTTAAAAATATCGATTTTTTTTCATAACCTCCACTTTTTTCAATTTTTAAGCACCTGAACCATCCTGTACAATAAATCTTGCATCTTATGCTGCTGTTTGATATGCCCCACGATATCCTGGTTTATTTTCAATGAAAAAAAAAAACTAAAATAATGTGGTGTCCAGTAGCGTACTAATAATCGCCCATTTTCGGAATTATTTATTATTGGCTCACCGAATTTTACATTCAAAGGTGCATAATTTTAAAAATAATCATTTGAAGTTTTAGTCTAAGAGCCCGTGACACAAAAGCCTCAGTCATCTGTTAGAAGGCTGTTTTTTGGTAGCCCGGTATGCCAAGTCCTCGGTCAACTAAAAAACGTACTGGTTGGCGGATTTTGGTGTGCAGAAGCTGCGGAGTGGATGAATTTTCACTACCCCAAAATAAGGCTTTCTACCTTATGAGTCAGAAGCTTTTTTTTTGTTGTGAATAAATAATATGGACCTACTGAGGCCTGAGCAGGAATGGTTGGCGGGCCTTCCCCCTCTCTTCACCATGCCCACCGCGTTTTAAGTGAGATTCCCAAGGGAAGTTCCTACCTCAGAAGGACGAAAAAAGGTGGAAATTATACATTTTCACCTCCTCGTCCATTCTGCGCTGTGTTGGCAGCCGGTTGGCGCTCTATTGTTTATTTAAACATATGTTTCTGCGAAATTGAAGTTGTTTTTTCCCTCGCTATAATTTGAAGAAATAGTAGAGGTTTTTTCAAATCAAATCAAATCAAACACACTTTTCAATTTAACTGCTAAATATTTTGGGAAATTGGAGAAAAAAAACATCAGAATTGCCTCAAATTGGACATAAACATACTTTCAGGGGCGGATACAGGAAAGGCACGCGCGCCTCCCTAAGTCTGAAAATCTACTCGAAAGAGTTTTGCGTAAAACATTTGAAAAAAAAACATACTTATTCAGAAAAATTTTCCAAGAATTTTCCAAAAAATTTTATCTAAAAAATTTCCAAAAAGAATGTTATAGAAAATTTTTCGAAGGTGACACCATTGTTCAATTTTTCGTTTTGTTCTTACCAGATAAATTTGTATTGCGTATTTTTATTTTGAATAGGTATTTTTATTATTTTCCGCTTTTTGCTATTATGTACTTACAGGGTGGTCCAATTTGATATACCACTAACCGTTTTGTCGCTAGAGGGCGTTTCTCGATTTTGAGCAAAACTGTGAAAGCTTTAGGTATAATTTTTTTAAGTACGTCATTGGATTCTGCTTGAAAAAGTACCTCTAGAAATTTTATACCTACATAAATCAATTATTTTCATAAATAAAAAAAAATATATTTGTGCAGTTCACACCCAGTAGAAGTCAAACCTTCAATAAACTAAGCTGAGAGAGAATGGCATACACAAACTAGGTACAACGCTTGGTAGACAAGAGTGGGGAGACTACGAAGCACCGCACAAAAAGGAGACGAAGAATAGGGAACGCTGTACAAAAGTATTCCATCTCATTCTCTAGCTGGCTAAATCTCATAGATCTATGTTTGTCTTTGTCTCTTTTCAGTGTCGCTTTTGCGTTTTATCGAGTCGAGTCTCAAATCACTCCCAACGATTCTGAAGAGGTTTTCACTTCAAAAGTGATAAGGTTTCACAGTATTGCTCAAAATCCAGAAACATCCTCTATAATGAAATTTGATCCTCAGTGGGGGAGGGGTCATTTTTTTGTATTTGGTCTCAGAAATTTACGTTTCTTATCAAAAGTGTCCAAATTGGAACACCCTGCACATTCTCACAACGTATAAATAAAGTAAAAATAAATGTTTAAAAAATTATTTTTCATAATTCATGTACTTGCGCCCTCCCTGACCAAAATATGGGTATAGTAGATAATCGATCAAAGAATTCTGCCGAGGTTTATGCCAAATTTGAGCCACTCTGATGTGGGTTTATTTAAGCCATTCTGATGTTTTTTTTTCTCCTTGCAGAAAAAAATTATGTATGTAACCTGCGGATGAAATCGCATTTATCAGTTGATAAATGTGTGTATATTTTTTTTTTATCCATTTAAAATTTATAAAAAACTTCCACTAATTCTTTAGATTATAGCGAGGGAAAATACAAATTCAATTTCACAAAAACATATGTTTAAATAAACAATAGAGCGCCAACCGGCTGCCAACCCAGCGCAGAACGGACGAGAAAGTGGAAATGTATAATTTCCACTTTTTTTCGTCCTTCTGACTTGTGAGGTAGGAACTTCCCTTGGGAATCTCACTTAAAACGCGGTGGGTATGGTGAAGAGAGGGGGAAGGCCCGCCAACCGTTCCTGTTCAAGCCTCAGTAGGTCCATATTATTTATTCACAACAAAAAAAAAGCTTCTGACTCATAAGGTAGAAAGCCCTATTTTGGGGTAGTGAAAATTCATCCATTCCTCAATTTCTGCACACCGAAACCCGCCAACCATTACGTTTTTTAGTTGACCGAGGACTTGGCATACCGGGCCACCAAGAAACGGCCTTCTAACAGATGACTGAGGCTTTTGTGTCACGGTCTCTCGTAGTATTTCATTTGTTTAGTTCACTTTAATCATTGACATATTATTAAGAAAACAATTTCTCAAAATTTTGATATTTGCCTTTGTTTTTAAAATATCGTTTATTTAACATAACCATATTAATTTTTTCAACTTTTCCGTTCTAAACCATCCCGAATCGTTCTTACCGGTGAATTTTCTTAGCAATTGTCATATCTTTCAGCAAGCGTATTTACTGTGATTAAAAATATCGAATACCTCAATGATATGCTGTACAGTGGCGTGCAAAGAGAAATTATTATTTTTCAAAAAATCAATTTTATTAGCAATTGTTATATCTTTCGATTAGCTTATTTTTATGATTAAAAATTTCGAATACCTCAATGATATGCTGTACAGTGGCGTGCTAATAATTATTTATACCACTGATAAAATTTAAATATTCGGAACCGATTTCTTGTGGTGAGAGGAAACGAACTTTTATTACCTGCTAATTTTCTTTGTAGCTTCATGTTTAAAGGTATTTGAATTAAAAATTCTTCCACTTATCGTAGCAGTATCAAAAAATAAAGTTAAGGATGGCAAATTACATTATCTGCCAAACAAAAAATTATATGAACAACGTTAATGCTTCTTTAAGTTGATTGAAAACAAAACACAAAAAGTGTTTCTATAGGTTTTTTACGTTATGTTTAGATTGACGTCGTAGAACAAGGACTGAAAATGTTGTCAATGTTTTTTTTTCCTTATATTTACCAGAACCTAATAAAAAATTATCAAGACCACTGACAGCTAGAAATAACAAAATGAATCTACACGTGTTATTTATTTGAAAATGTTTATTCAAATCATACAATGTCGCGCGCCGTTGTCAACCGGTAACATCTGAAATTCCCCTACTTTAAATGCGTTAAGAAGTACTTTCAGTTTAGTAAGGTAGAGACCTAGGTAAAACGAATCAACATAAGTGAACTAAAAAACTAATCAAAGTAAGATTCAATAAAAACAACAAAGTGACCTAAAAGTTGAGTAATAAACAACGTAAACTAAAAAAATTAATAAACGGCCGATAATCAAAGTTATTTAATTAATAGCTAGTAAGCCCTCCCCTCACATTCACAACCTCTTGGCATCGCCGTGGCATGTTGTCAACCAAGAGATTAATGAATGCCTGAGGTATATTTTGCCACTCTTCTTCTATGGCAAGTGCGAACTTATCCAGCGTTTGGGAGCATTTTCGCGAGATCATACCAGTAATTTAAGCTGAGACCAAACAAGATCAGGAGATTTTGGAGGCAGGTGTAACTGTTGCATGTTATGCTCCCCCAAAAGCTCCTAAACAATTCTTGCTTTGTGTGGTCTCGCATTATCGTCAACCCCAATATTTTCTGCATATGGAATAACAATGTCATTGATTACGTGATTCCGATAAATTACGGCGTTAACAGTACCCCGTGAAATGTATAAGTCGGATCTATCGTTGTACATCACTCCGGCCCAAACATAAAACCCTCCTCCGCCAAAGGTTTCCTAAGAAGCCATGTTGTCTTCTTCAAATCGCTCCCCAGGTTGCCTCCATACTAACACCCTACCATCGGAGTGTATCAGGTTGAACCGCGATTCGTCGCAAAAGAAACACTTTCGCCACTCATGTAATGCCTTGATTAACAGAAAATGAAAAGAATAATTAGCTTATTCGCCTTTTAAATGAAGACTTAAGCTAAAGACGTGTAGCGCGAATATATTCGGTAAGCGGCAGTACTATAAATTACCTAAAACAGCTTTTTCGCCTGAACGGTCATGTCCGCTATGTGCACAGAGGTGGGGCCCCTAGGAAAATTGAGGGATGAGCACTATGAACTCTATTAAGAGAGGTTCACAATAACCGAACTTTGTGCTCTAGTCTTTTGAATGATAGCCTAAGCACTACCACTATACTCCACACAACAAAGCAACAGAGAATTGGAGGAATTGGTGAATCGAGGTAAACAGGAAGGTATTAAGCTGCTGGAGGACCTTAGAAATTTAACGGAGACGAGAGAGCAGATGCTAACTACTATTGAGACACTGGAAGCAGAGAGGGAATCTAATGAACTGGAACTAAGGGAGTTGAAAAATGAAATGGTGAAATCAGGATCCATGATAGAGTGTATGGAGCAAAACAAAACAAAAGAAAAAAATAGAGTTTTGATATTGGGAGATAGTATAGGTGGTCATTTTAGGGACATTCTGGATGAATATGTAAGCAATAGTTTTGTAGTTAGATCACAGATTAAACCAAATGCGCCACTGGATGAGGTTGTTGCTAGTATTCTTATTGATACAAAGGGTTTTTCTAATGAAGATTTTGTAATTGTTATTGGGGGTTCAGTAGATATTATAAGGGGCAGTAGAGTCAATGTTAAAACAATAGGAAAAATTAGGGAGGTGGCTAACTACACAAATGTATTAATGTACACAGTGCCTTTATGGAATAATAACATATTTCTTAATAATTTCATTAATCAACATAACAAATTTGTTTATAATGAGTTATGTTTGGGAAGTAAGCTCGCTCAGTTTATTCACTTTAATTCTATAATTGATTCCTCAAATATGGTTTACAATGGTTCATTGAATTTAAAGACAGAGGGAAAGTATAAGATTGTCAAGGCATTAACAGGAAGAATCTCTCAAAATAGCAGAGAAATAGTGAATGTGCCAAGTGTCAAAACAGGGTAATTGTTAATAATTGTAACAACAGTTTTTTATGCAGAGGCCATGCCTCAAAAGTAACAAAATAACATTAATTAACTCGCAGAGTCTTCCTTCAAAGTTGTATGAGATTCATAATTTTATATTGAGCACAAATCCTCTTTTAGTTTACTTAACGGAAACTAGAATTACTGAGGATTTTAATGATTTTGAGTTGGGAATTGTAGGATATGAGGTTATAAGAGTAAATAGTGAAAACAGGCACACTGGCGGTGTTGCTCTGTATTTTAAAAACGGTATAAAGATTAGGAGTGTTGATAGATTTTATAGACAAAAAAACTACTGGTTTCTTGGGGTTGAGTTGAATATATGGGGCAAGAATTACTTGCTGGCTGTATTGTATCATTCGCCCAGTGCAAGTGACGCAGAATTCTTGGGTTTTTTTGAGCAATGGTGTGAAGGGATAATGGATACTGATCGGGTGGTACTGATTATGGGGGATTTTAATATTAATTGGTTGACAGGTAAGTCAACTTATACAGATAAGCTTAAGAAAATTGTAAGTGACGCGGGACTGTATCAATTAGTTGAAACAGCAACACATCCTTCGGATACTGGAGGGAGTTTGATAGACTTGGTAATAACCAATGATAAAGAGCATTTTAAGAATGAGGTGTTGGAGACGCCAAGGATAAGTGATCATTACATAGTGCAGGTATATTTGCAGTCTTCAAGGACATGGAAGTATGGAAGGATGACTTATTTATTAACACTAGGGGAAAAATAAATTTTGGAGAAATTAATAAGAGATTACTACTGGTTCGCTGGGACTATAGAAATAGTGATATAAATTTAAAGTATCAAATATTTCAATATTTTAAACCAAGTCGCACCCAGAGAAAACAGGGTAATAAAGAAAAGATATAGGGAGTGGTTTAACGATAATATAAGGGAAGCAATTGCAGACAGAGATGAAAGTTATAAAAAATTCAAAACTACAAACAGTCAAAAAGATAGGGAAGAATATAAAAAATATAGAAACAGTGTTGTAAAGGTTATTAGAGAAGAAAAAACGAAGTACTACCAAAATAAGATTGAATATTCTAGGAATAATCCAAAACAAATGTGGGAAACATTAAGTTACTTGATAACTGACAAGAAGAAGAAATCAATTGATAGGGTGAAAATAGATGATAAAATTAGCACATCACCAAAGGATATGGCAGAAAAACTTAATGTGTTTTTTATAGAGAGCGTGAATATCATAGTGAGTGAGATGGAAGGTATTAGAGTGGATGATTCAATTGTGGAAGTTGCCAGGGAAGAAACGGAACTGAATCAGTTAAGAGAATTGAGTACTTTTAAGCTGATTGACATGAAAGAATTGGAGGGTATTGTTTTTTCATTGCCGGACAAGGGAAGTCCAGACGAGATTGCGTCTCAATTTTTGAAGAATACTTTTCAGTCAATTAAAGAGCCTCTTTTAAATCTTATTAATTCATCGTTAGAAAGCTGTCAGTTTCCATCAACAATGCAGGTCTCAACAGTGATTCCAATTCAGAAAGTCAAGGGCTCCATAGAGGCAAAAGATTTAAGGCCGGTAAATATGTTGCCTGCAACAGAAAAAATATTGGAAAGGGTGGTTTATGGTCAATTGCTTGATTTTGTTATCCAAAATAATATCTTGATCGATAACCAATCTGCCTTTAGAAAGAAACATAGTTGTGAATCTGCTATCCAGAATATAATTTATGATTGGAAATATCTCTTGGATGACAATTATGCGATTGGGGCTGTGTTCTTGGACTTGAAACGAGCTTTCGAAACAATAAATAGAGAGATCATGGTAAATAAATTAAAGCAGTTTGGGATAGTGGAGAATGCATTAGAGTGGCTAAAAAATTATCTTGAAAATAGAAAACAGGTAACGAGAGTTAAAGGAGAAACGTCTGCAGAGCTATTGAATGACAATGGTGTTCCGCAGGGAAGCATTTTGGGACCCTTGCTGTTCCTCTTGTATATCAATGACATTGGGGGGGCCATAAAATACTGTTCGGTTCATTTGTTTGCGGATGATACGCTCATATATTATTACTCAAAGGATTTGCAATATTTGGTGGATAAAATTAATTTAGATATGAAGGAATTAAATAAGTAATTCGATTCAAATTCGCTCAAGTTGAACAACAGCAAGTCAAAATTTATGTTGATCGGGAATTCCAGATACCAAAATGAGTACAGGGCAGGTTATCTTCACATATTAATTGGTGGGAAAGAAGTGGAATTGGTGGAGAAAATAAAGTATCTGGGCTTTATAGTTGACAGAGCACTTAACTTTAAGGAACATATTATAAGTATAATTGACAAATTAACAAAAAACATTAATTTTTTGTATAGAGTGTCCAGGTTTTTAACACAGTGGTCAAGAATGACGGTTTTCAATACTTTGGTGCTGCCCCACTTAATGTATAGTTCAACTGTTCTGTATCTGGCAAACAAAAATGAAATTAGTAGATTACAAAAATTACAGAATAGATCCATGAGGATAATTTTGGGAGAAAGGAGAGATACACCAATAAAACTAATGCTAGATAAGTTAAAGTGGCTCTCTATAGAAAAGTTTTTAGAATTTCAAGTGTTGGTGTTTATTTATAAAATAAAAAATGGACTAGCGCCGAATTATTTGACTGATAGACTAGTTACTAATGAAATAATTCATGACTATCCAACACGAAATAAAGATAATTTTTATGTTCACAAAAAGAACAAAAGTTGTTCAGAAAGGGCAGTCTATCATAAGGGGTTAATTGCTTTCAATTCATTGCACAGTTGCATAAAGAATGCAAATTTTCAAAAATAGATTGAAGTGTCGCTTGCTGGGTGAATGATATACCTAGTTGACTTTTTTGTTTCTATTTTAGTTTTGTAATTATTGTCTGTTGGTGATTTTTAGGAGTAGGGAGTATATACTGTATACCTATATTGTTTAATTTTATTTATTTTTTTTTTTCTTTTTTTTTAGGTTTGTAATTTAAGAATATGTACCTAAATTGTATTTTGTTTTATGTATTAGCCAGGTGCTAAATAAAGGATTATTATACGTGGCGTTTAACAGGACCGTTAGAAGAACGCTAGCGCGAGCAAAATGTGTTCACCTTTTGCCAAATTATAGAAGACTTGGTGTCGAATGAGCCACTGATAAATTGGCATGGAATGACGAATATCGGAATTGTTTTTTTTTTTTTTTGTGACGAGACGCGGTTCAACCTGATACACTCCGATAGTAGAGTGTTAGTATGGAGGCAACCTGCGTAGCAATTTGAAGAAGACAACATGGCTTCTCAGGAAACCTTTGGGAGAGGAGGGTTTAATGTTTGGGCCGGAGTGATGTTCAACGATAGATCCGACTTATACATTTCACGGGGTACTGTTAACGCCGTAATTTATCGGAATCACATAATAAATGACATTGTTATTCCATATGCAGAAAATATTGAGGAGCATTCCATCATGGTTGACGATAATGCGAGACCACACAACGCAAGAATTGTTTAGGAGCTTTTGGGGGACCATAACATGCAACAGTTACACCTGCCTCCAAAATTTCCTGATCTTGTGTGGTATCAGCTTAAGTTACTGGTACGATCGCGCGAAAATGCTCGCAAACGCTGGATGAGTTCGCACTTGCCATAGAAGAAGAGTGGCAAAATATCCCTCAGGCATTCATTAATCTCTTGGTTGACAACATTCCACGGCTGGCGATGCCAAGAGGTTCTGAATGTGAGGAGAAGGCTTACTAACTATAACTTTGATTATCTGCCGTTCTTTATTAATTTTTTTAGTTTACGTTGTTTATTACTCAACTTTTAGGTCACTTTGTTGTTGTTATTGAATCTTAGTTTGATTAGTTTTTTAGTTCACTTATTTTGATACGTTTTACCTAGGTATCTACCTAACTAAACTGAAAGTACTCCTTAACGCATTTAAAGTAGGGGAATTTCAGATGTTACCGGTTGACAACGGCGTGCGACGTTGTATGATTTGAATAAACATTTTCAAATAAATAACATGTGTCGATTCATTTTGTTATTTTTAGCTGTGAGTGGTCTTGATAATTTATTGACAACATTGTCAGTCCTTGTTCTACGACGTTATCCTAAATATAACGTAAAAAACCTATAGGAACACTTTTTGTGTTTTGTTTTAAATCAACTTAAAGAAGCATTAACGTTATTCATATAATTTTTTGTTTGGCAGATAATGTAATTTGCCATCCTAACTTTATTTTTTGATACTGCTACGATTAGTGGAAGAATTTGTAATTGAAATACCTTTAAACATGAAGCTACAAAGAAAATTAGCAGGTAATAAAAGTTCGGGTTTCCTCTCACCACAGCGAAATCGGTTCCGAATATTTAAATTTTATCAGTGGTTTAAATAATTATTAGCACGCCACTGTACAGCATATCATTGAGGTATTCGAAATTTTTAATTATAAAAATAAGCTAATCGAAAGATATAACAATTGTTAATAAAATTGATTTAACGAAAAATAAAAATTTCTGTTTGCACGCCACTGTACAGCATATCATTGAGGTATTCGATATTTTTAATCACAGTAAATACGCTGGCTGAGAGGTATGACAATTGCTAAAAAAATTCACCGGTAAGAACGATTCGGGATGGTTTAGAACGAAAAAGTTGAGAAAATGAATATGGTTATGTTAAATAAACAATATTTTAAAAACAAAGGCAAATATCAAAATTTTGAGAAAGCGGTTTCTTAATAATATGTAAATGATTAAAGTGAACTAAACAAATGAAACTTCAAATGATTATTTTTAAAATTATGCACCTTTGAATGTAAAATTGGGTGAGCCATTAATAAATAATTCCGAAAATGGGCGATTATTAGTACGCTACTGGACACCACATTATTTTAGTATTTTTTTTTTCATTGAAAATAAACCAGGATATCGTGGGGTATATCAAACAGCAGCATAAGATACAAGATTTATTTTACAGGATGGTTCAGGTGCTTAAAAGTTGAAAAAAGTGGAGGTTATGAAAAAAAGTCGATATTTTTAAAACCAAGGCAGGTATAAAAAATTTGAGAAATTACTTTTTTTGCAGAAGATCATTGATTAAAACGCCGCATAGAAATAAAATTTAAAAAATTATCTGAGAAAGTTACACACATTCAAAATTGGGATGAAAATCATGGACTCTTTTAACACCCTGTATAAAAAAAAATTAGACATTTAAAAAAAATTCTAAATAGCAGTTTTTTTCACAAAAAGTCAATCTCTCAGCCCGTGAAAACCGCAGGTCGATATCGATTCTGGTTCCAAAAATATCGATCTTGAAAGTTAGGCAATATTTACCTTGTTCGAAAGCAATTGTCCAGCAGTTTACTTTGATAGGTAGATACCGAAGGGTTTACAGAAGATCGTACAGGCATGCCAAGTGGATTTACTTTCAGAATAAGATAAATAATCAATGAAATCTCACAATTCCAAAAATTGGAATTGTGAGATTTGACATTTTGTTCTCCTTTATTTAAAAATGAACTCAGATTTGCTATCATTTCAACCTTTAAGATAAATAATTCTTCTAATAGATCATCGTATATTCTAGCACATGCAGCCCTTATACTCTCTTTGAATTCTTCTAATGTCTCTGGACTCTGGTATTTTTGTAAACTCCATAATGAAAATCACTGTACTCTTCCTTATTTAACAATTATTATAAAATGAATAAATAATAGAGAAATGCTTTGACGGGTTGCACAGCTCTCAATTGCATTTTTTTCAAGGCACTCTTTGATAAAATTTATTTATATTGCATATCAGTGATGCCAACCTGAATTTGTGAAATTACAATAATATGTAATTAGTTTAGTTTCAAGTAATTATTTTAATTATTGTTCATATTTAGATAATTATAAGTGTTCATACAAATTACATTGTTAATTTTGTTCTAGATGATAAAGGAAAAAATTCCTTGTAAGACCATCTTTGTTAGAAATAACGAATTTCAGAGGGCCTAATCAAGGTAAAATTTTGGTAAAAATCACTGATGATCACCTTTTAGAGCAGAAACGTTGGCCAATCATGCTTTAGAGGTATATCGCTGAAAAGGGAATAAAGGGAGCTTTCTAAAAATTACATAAAAAATCCAGGTCCGTATTTAAAAAAATGAAGTTGATGATGGTAGCTCGATCACGAAACGTCGGATTTGAAATTTGAAAATGCCATGTTGTAAAGCGAAAAAAATTATAAGACTTTCAAATTTAAATTGAGCCCCGAAAATCAATAGTTATCGGAATAATTGATAAAATATTTTTAGGCGTTTCTTAGAAATCACCCTGTATTTCATGAACTAGAAAGAATTTGGCAACACTGTAAACAAGTCTTGAATAAGCATCAAAAAAGGCAACTTTTTTCTAATTTAACCGACCTCGTACCTCTTACCGTTTCAGAGATAGCAATAGTGGTATCACTTAAAACAGACACCCTGTATAGGGTGGTCCATTTAACTTGAGACAGTCTTATATCTCGAAAACGGTCCGTTTTTGAAAAAAAAAGTTCAAATAAAAGTTACATGGTATCATAGGGGAAACAAAATGGCGGTACTGATTTTTGACTTTGACAACGTTTTCAAGGTTATTTCAAGGTCAACTCTTTTTTTTTTCAAAGGAAACATATTTTTTTATTACAGAATCTTATTCTACAGAAAAAAAAACAAGTAACTTTTACTTGAAGCATTTTTCGTTCCGGTTTCAATTTAAGCTGATAAAAAAGAACGATTTTTTTTCCTCCTCACAAATTCGAAAATTAGAGAAAGGTTACCAAAAATACCTCAAAAAATATAACAATTGATCAAATTGACGACCGCCAACTTCAACACACTTGTTAATTCGCTGTAAAAAGCTTTCATGGCACCAAATTACAGTTTCTTTACTGACAGCTCTAAGCATTTCTTATGTGTTCCATCATATTATCCGGTCTTGTGGGAACCTCTTGATAAACTATGTGTTTGATTTTTAAAATGAATTGACAAGTGTGTTGAAGTTGGCGATCGTCATTTTGATCAATTGTTATAGTTTTCGAGGTATTTTTGGTAACCTTTCTCTACTACTGTTCGATTATGTGAGGAAGAAACAAAAAAATTATTCGTTCTTTTTTATCAGCTTAAATTGAAACCAGATCGAAAAATGCTTCAAGTAAAAGTTACTTGTTTCTTTCTGTAGAATAAGATTCTCGAATAAAAAAAATACATTTTCATTGAAAAAAAAAGAGTTGACGTTGAAATAACCTTGAAAACGTTGTTAAAGTCAAAAATCAGTGCCGCCATTTTGTTTTTCCCATGATACCATGTAACTTTTATTTGAACTTTTTTTTTCAAAAACGCACCGTTTTCGAGATATTAGACTGTCTCAAGTTAAATGGACCACCCTATATAGGCATGCTGATTCCAGTTGTCCTAACATAATGCTATCTGCTATGTCCGTCATGTTTTTTATCAAATGAACAATGGATTGAGAGATTTTCAGCTGTCATGAAACTCTTTCATCGCGATTAATTTTTTACACATTCAAAGGTGCGTGGGGGTAGCTTGTCCCGCTACCTCACTTGCTGACTCGAGTATAGTTAGTTATATACATCACAAATACAAACTTATATTAAATTTTCAGCTTTCATGAAACTCTTGCACTTTTTTGGCGCTGGCTCTCCGACTATAAAGTAAGTTTATTTTTTAACAAAAAGTATGTATGATGTATTTGTTATTATTTTAGGTAAGTATTGAGGTTGTGCTGGTATCATTCTTACTTTTCAATATAAATACCTATACCTAATATATAAGTAGCAGGCAGAATTAGGGCCGAATTCTTAAGAAGAGGATTGGCTAATCTTTTCGCCAGTAAATTGTCTATACATTATACATTGTACGTGAACTGGCCAAAAAAATTATTTCAAAATAAGGGATTTGCAAAATCGAGCATATTCTAAAAGGTTTGATTTTTTGATTGATTAATTAGTTTGTTTTTTCTAAGTCCTGACTGGTGAAGAGGTGACGGACAAAGGTGGTGATGAGATGGCTTATTTATTCAAATCAACGCCTCAAGCAGAAATTCCGAAAAAATTGGATTTTGTTATGTTTGAGGACTTATAACGACACTATTCCATTAAGGCGGCGTAACAGATCCTTTTTGAATAACGTCACGTGTAACCTTGAAAACAGAGATGTGACGAAACTGGGATGTTTTTTTTGCTTAGTGGGAAGTACCTTCTCGTGCGCAATATTGTTAACATTTTTCTTGTTACACCAACTTTCCGGCATGGGTTTTTCATATACGCTCCTAGACTTTGCAGGCATTAGGCCAGCAACTACATTATCAGCCAAATTTTCAATTTCTGGGGGGTACATAGTGGGGTAGGGGAGAGTGGGTAACAGTGGATCAATTTTTTTTCTAACCCATACAGTTCCAAAACTTATCGCTAAATCACTGTTCTCTCAAATTAGTTGAAGGAAGAGTATATAAGCCTTGAAAGAAAAAATAATTTGATGGCGAATATATCATAAATTTTCAACATATAGCCTTTGAAATGAAAGTTCGTAAAAGATCCAATGTGCCCCACGAGTGGGTCAGTTCGGATCGGTGCACGGGGAACAGTGAATCAACTGGGGCACACTGGATCTATGGAAATAAAAACAGTGAAAGATTATTTTTTTCATACAACTCATTTATTTCTATCCGCCCAAATACAAAACGTAACTAGCTACATAAAAAATATTCAAACTCAGTCGTAAACTCTTCATTATTACTACGGATTTGGAATAACATAACGTTAGAATATTTTAAAAAACAACAAATTAAAAACAAAAATAATTCTCTGGAACCCTAAACCTTTAAAAAAAAAACAATCATTTGTTAAACTTAAAAACTCAAGATCAAGTTTATGTTATTAACGTAAATTGATATTAGAAAAGTCGAGATTGAAATGGTACATGCCTTGTTTTCTTTTTGTATTTCCAGAAAGCTTGGGTTGCGGTAAAATCATCTTTATATCTTTCAGTGCAACCATCGCAATATCTAGCACGTTTGGCATAAAAAAAGTATTTAGTGTTTTGGCAGATTTTCTGAGAAAACTAACCTCGGCTTCATGTTCCTTTTCTCCTATAACTTTAGCTGCATAATAAATTTTTTTCCCTTTTACCTCAAATTCAACAATAACAAAGCTTCCTTCTTTTGGTAGACTTTCCAGAACAGTAAAATCCTTGCAATCCACTGTCTCATATTCATCTTCTTCCTCAAACGAATCTTCTTCTGAATAAACACTAATTTGCTCATCATCTTCGCTCGAGCTGTCTTGTAAAATTTTTCTTTTCGTTTTTTTTGCAGCCATTTTTGTCAGTGTGCGTTTCTTTGCTTCCCTCTCTTCTATCTCTTGTTTGTTTGGTGTGTCAGTTGCAATAATCGATTTTCCTTTACGTCTTGGTGCTTTTCCTCCTTTTCGCGGACCTGCTTTAGGCAACCCTCGAAATTCGAATGGGCTCACAAATTTTTTTTCAGAATTTGTGGATGTAACGGTAGCAGCTAAAGCCATGGCCATGACCGGAGTTTGCGGCTTTGCCTCTGTAACAATATTCTCGCTTGCAATATCTGGATGTATTAGAAGCGCATTAGCAGATGAACTGGAAGTGCTAGCCATATCACGTTGTTTAATAATTTGTTCAGTTGGAGTGCAAGAAGTCTCTCGTACTAAAGGCGATGGAGTTCTTGTTCTGTTACTATCATCAACGCGTGCATTATGGTTTTCTGGTAGATTGCATTGGTTTGGTTCATTTTCCAGATTCATTTGTCGATCAGTAACCTCACTAGGCGCAAAGTCTAAATCACTAAAGACGTCTCTGTTGAAGGGGAAAATTCCTGTCGCTTTGAAAGCCGCGCAAATATTTCCGGGTGTCATAGCTCTCATGTGGGCCTCCCTAACGCATCCAGCCACTTCATATATTGAGTAAGTTTGCCCAGGATTTCGCATCATCCAGCTGTCAACTGCCTTATTATATGCAATTTTGAATGGTCCAAAAATTCCGACATCTAGAGGTTGAAGTTTCCCGGTTGAATGCGGCGGCACTGTTAAAATGGTCACACCATTTTGTTTTGCTAGATTCAAGGCTTCTATACAAATGTGCGACTCGTGATTATCGTATATGAGCAGACTTGGGTTTTCTTTACTGCTGTTTGTGTGTGTTATGAAATGCTGCATAGTTGCTACAAATAATTCTGAGTTCATCCAGCCAGACTGTGTAGCTAGGCCTAAGGTTCCAGCCGGAGCGTCCGCGATCATATGTTGCTTGAAATGCACTCTAGGAAATATCATTACTGGTGGCAATGCATTCCCCAAAGCGCTAATTATATAACAAGTTGTTACTAACGTCCCTCGTTCTGCGCTGGTGACCTTGGAGACTTGCCTTTGTCCTTTGGCAGCTAGCACTTTGCCAGATTTCTGAACCGTCATAGTATTTGTTTCATCTAGATTATATACTCTAGTCCCATTGCCAAAGACTGCCTGTCTAGACATAACAGTTTCTAAATTATTGAAGAATATATCCACATTGTGGCGGTTAAAAGATGTCGCTCTACTTAAGCTGCACCCCTCAGGGGTTCGCAAAGATAATCGATTATCCCTTTTTCTGAGATTATATAAATACTCAATACCAGCAAGCTTCGTTTCGTGCCATTTTTCTGGTACTTTTATATTGTTCAGCACTCCTACTTCGTAAATTAGGCGTCGAACGTCCATAATTGTGAGTCCATAGAACATTTGGCTGCATTTGATAACATAATCTACAATACTTTTTTCTTGCGCATCTGTGAATATCTTGCGAACTGCGTAATTAGGTGTAAGCCTAATTATCCTATCAGGATCATGGTTATTCCGAATTTTGTTTAAATACCTGTTTAAAGTTGTGTATGGGATATGAGTGGTTCTTGCAACAGCCCTTATTTTCTGACCATCCGATATAAGTCTTAGAGCGTTTTGCATCTGTTGTTCGGTGTGAAGTCCGATAGTAGTTTTTCTTTCCCTGTTGCGAGGCATTTTCGCCTATCAAAAAGTAAGTATAAGTTGAGTTATAGCTTACCGGGTCACAGTGGATCATTGTGGGTTACAATGGATCACTGATCCACTGAACCCCAAAACAAAATGATTCGCTGTGACCCAATGGCAGTTATTTTTAAAAAAAATCTACACAAAAAAAACGAACACTACTAAATAAAAAACAACATAGTTTACAACTGATATAAACAGTACCAAGCATACCACTGCACCCAAATACCCAGAATTATTACTCAGTTGAATGCAACACAAATTTTCGGAACACGTGATAAAAAAGATTCGTACTTGCCTGTTGCCCAGAGCGACGTAGAACGTCCTAACCCTTCGATATCGTGACAGCGACTAGATGGGCTGAAGGGAAATAATTAAAAGGAACAAACGACAGTAGTTTCCCGCGCATACGCCAAAAGTATGTAAAGCTATGGTAGATGATTCATTGTGCCCCGTGATCCACTGTTACCCACTCTCCCCTACATCCATCTATAGAATCATTCATTATTCACTGTTTGATGAACATTTCAGTGCATTTAACTTTGACGATAGCTATTTTCGGGTTCGAAAAAAGGTCGGTTCTAGAACGGTTCAAAACAATCGCACAGTTTTTTAATGAAATTTGTGATAGCTAAGCCGTTGTCATTTTGTTGATTGTTGAACTGTGCGATTGTTTTGAACCGTTCTAGAACTGTCCTTTTTTCGAACCCGAAAATAGCTAATATGACAATTATTGATGACAATACAAACAAGCAATTCCGTTGTTAAATACTTAAAAGAGCCTCCTTCAATTATTTCCGATAAACTCAAATGCAACAGAAAAATGTATTGACTATAATCGCCGGAATATAAAATATATTGTATGGAATTCGGATCATAAATATTCATTATGGCACACGCCGTGTTATCAGACTCGGCTGACGCCTCGGCTGATAATATTGACGGCTATAGTACCATAATGATCGTCATTATGATCCTTATAACATAAATATCTAATAAAATTACTGAAGTTATAAGTGATAGACGTCTACTAAGTACTTACCTTTATTGTTATGCGTTCAATAATGATGTCATTTTTAAATGTCAAAATGGGATAATAGATACCTATTTAAACAATTAAACATCATGAATTATTTGAGTTATGAATTAAAATAACGGCCGGGACAATGGACAATCTAAGGCCGGGACTATCCAATTCCTCAATTTTTAGAGTTTATTATTAATTGAGGAATTAATTGGGACATCTCGGGCAAATTTTTCGACCGGCTAGAAAAGTATTTTTGAGCGTTTTCAGTTTCAAACAACTTGAAATATCATAAGAAATGTAATCGTATGTAAATTAATGATACAGTCACCGGATACCAAAAAAATCAAACCCTTTTAAATATAATTAATGAATATCACTTAAAACTTACCTTTAAAAAACCAAAACAAATTGCGTAATGCTACAAACTGAACAAAATGCTCACCAATAATAATTTAACATACGTTTTCGATTCAAATTTTGAACTTGGCCTGATTTTGAAAAAGTATGGATCTGTATTTATTATTTCTTTCATCAACTTTTAAAACAGATCGATGATTAAAACATACAAATGAAACAAAATAAGTTTGTCTATAATATAATGTACGTAAATCCTTCGACTATTCCACTATATCCCGACCGGGCTCGATGCCAAACTCAGCCAAACTTCCCGTATTTTCAATGGCACGGCATTTTAAAACTAAACCCATTCATTACATTACCCGTTAAACATGCGCCAATCTGTATAGTATATGTTTCAAGGATTACTTTTGAGGCTTACCTCGTAAAAAACTCCAAGGTTACATAATTATACCAACTGGGTCAGTGGCCCAGTGAATTTAATGAAGACAAAGAAACGATGATACCTAAGAAATATTTTTTTTTTAAATGATGAACACCGACTTCAAGATATAGCAGGTACCTAAAATACTATTGATGCCCTCTTTCTTTGTAAGTATGAAGAGGATATAGGTACCTAATATCTTATAGGTACCTATCTTATAGAAAATAAGATGAGAAACTAAAATGGAACAAAAAAATCCAACTCCAGTTAATAAAAAAATTAAATAAAAAATAGAATGAGAAAGAGAAATAATTACCTATGCAAAAGTCAAAAGAATAACAATAATAATAACAATGAATAATAATGATACCTATGAGCTAAACTTTTAGTGAAATGGAAAAGAATAGTAAATTGTTGTTAAAAACATCTAAGCTCAAGTTTTTCCAGACAAAAGAAATTATTGAGCCTGAAATTTGAGATTTTTCATAGCCAAGAAACAAAACAACTTTAGTTTTGAATGGTGCAAAATTTGATGCAACGTGCAACTTACCAAGAATTGCTCTATTTTTATAAGGCAATTTTTCTCTAAAAAAAAAATCATTATTGTAAGGAGTTTTCTAACTTTGTGCAGAAAAAAGGATTCATGTTTAAGCAATAAAAATACTTAGATACACCTAAATAAAATATAAAAATCCTCTTCTATATGATAGCACAAAGTCCAGCTCACATCCGCCAAACAATCAGGAAACTTAGAAATATTTTTCCCTTTAACAGATGTCACTACTGTTATAATAAATCCTGAACGCGAATAGCGTGACATCTATACGTCATTTCAAGTATCTCGATTTCAAGTACTGCACTCCGATCATAGAAGACTGCACTGTTATAGTACTGTAGTTGTTAGGTAAATATCTATTAATTTATTTAAACAGATGTCAC